>JAUELO010459439.1:0-12580 GCA_032357855.1 Amphibolips quercusostensackenii
CTTAGTGAAGAATTAAGAGAAAAACGTTGGATAAGGATTTTAGTTCAGGTTTGTTTTGTTATATAGTTGAAAAATTAGAAAATATGTCATTTTTTTCAATTGCTGGTCAAACCGTAGGAAAGACCTATCTGTAAAATTATCAGATATTTACTAAAAATCCAATATGGCTTGGCAGCACTTGCTTTCAAGCATTCTTAAGAAAACGAAAAATATGGCACTCCACCGTCACGTTTTTCCCATTCTGGATTCCTTGTTTACATTCCCCTTTCTGCTTTCCCTTTTACATTTCTGGTTGATCTTCTCTTTTCCTCTTTCTGGTTTTCCTTTCCCCTTTCTCCTTTCTGGCTTTTCTTTCCCTATTCTCTTTCTGGTTTCTCATATTTCCTTTTTCCTTTCTGGTTGCCCTTTTCCAATCCCCTTTCCGGTTCCGTTTTTTCTTTTTTACTTTCTAGTTGCCCTTTTTCCTTTCTTCTTTTTCCTTTTTTCTTTTATTTTTCCCCTTTTTCCCCCTCTTCCGTTTCCCCTTTCTGATTCCTAATTCTTCTAGGCCTTTTTTGGTTTTTCATTGCCCCCTTTAATCGTTCTGGTTTTCTTTTTTGCTTTCGCCTTTCTCACTAACGTTTCCTCTTCTTTCTTTATGTTTGCCATTCTTTTTTTTGACTTTCCCCTTTCTGGTTTTCCCTTACCTTTCCACTTTCTGGTTTGTTATTTTCCCTTTCCGGTTTTTGGTTTTCCTTTTCCTTTGCCCTTTCTGGTTGCTCTTTTCCTTTCATCCTCCTGGTTGCCTCTTTCCTTTTTCTTTTTTGGTTGTCCTTTTCCTTTCCCCTTTAAGGTTATTCTTTTCAATTTTTCCTTTTCACTTTCTAGTTTTCTTTTTTCTTTTCCCTTTTTGCTTTTTTTCCCTTACCCCTTTCTGGTTTCTCATTTTCTCTTTCCCTTTTATAGTTTCTCTTTAACCTTTTCTCCTTTCTACTTACTATTATATCTTTCCCTTTCCCTTTTCTGGTTCCTCATATCCCCTTTTCTTTCTCTACTTTTTCTTGTTTCTTACCCCGTTCCGACTTCTTATTTCACCTCATTATTTCTGGTTTGTCATTGCCCCTTTCCCTTTTGTGGTTCCCTCTCTTCCTTTCTCCTTTCTAATTTCCCTTTCACCTTTTATCATTTTCGTTGCCCTTTTCCTTTTTCCTTCTGGTTTCCTGTTCCCGCTTTTCTCATCCCCTTTTTAGTTTTTTCCCCTTTCACTGATCTGGTTTCTTATTTATCCTTTTCTGTTTCTAATTTTCTTTTTTCTTTTCCCCTATCTGATTGCCCTTTTCCTTTCACCTTACTAGTTAAGCCTCTCTCCTTTCTGGTTTTTTCTTTTCCCTTCCTGGTTTGTCATTTCCTCTTTTCCCTTACTAGTTTTCTTTTTTCTATTTTCCTCTCTGCTGTCCCTTTTACCTTTCTTGTCCTCTTTTCTGTCTTTTTTCCCCTTGCCCTTTCTGGTTTCTTATATTCCCTTACGCCTTCTTAGTTGGCCTTTTTCATTACCCTTTTTGGTTTCCTTTTTTCCTTTCCCCTTCATCATAGGCCTTTTTTCTTTCTTTTTTTTTCGTTTCTCTTTTCCTTTTCTTTTTTTCTTTTCCTTTTCCCTTTTCCTGTTTCCCCTTTCTGGTTTCTCATTTTTCTTAACATTTCTGGTTTCTTATTGCTCCGTTAACCGTTCTGGTTTCTTTTTTCCCTTTCCCCTTTCTAATTCCTTTTTCCCCTTTTTTCTTTCTGTTTGACATTTTTCTTTTCCCTTTCTGGCTTCTTGTTTTCGCGTTCCAGCTTTTCCTTTCTGGGTTTCCTTTCTCTTTCTCCTATTCAGTATTTTTTTCCTTACCCCTTTCTGGTTTCCCATTTCCCGTTTTTGGTTTTTTTCTTGACCTTTGCTCTTTCTGGTTTTCTTTTACACTTTGCCCTGTCTGGTTTTCCTTATCCCTTTCTGGTAGCCATTTTTCTTTCCACTTTCTCTTTTCTGGTTTTTCTTTACCTTTCCTCCTTCTGTTTCTTAATTCCCCCTTTCCTGTTTTTGGTTTTTTTTCTCCTTTCGCTTTTCTGTTTGCCCTTTTTCTTTTATCTTCTGGTTAAAAACCTTTCCTTTTTTCCCTTTTCTCCTTTCTGGTATTTCATTCCTTTCTGATTTCCCTTTTTTTCTATTATCATTTTCTTTGCCTTTTTCCATTTTCTTTCCCATTTCTAGTTTCCTGTTTCCGCTTTCCCCTATCCCCTTTTTGGGGTTTTCTCTCTTCCCTATCTGTTTTCTCATTACCCCTTTCCTATTTCTAGTTTTCTCTTCCTTTTTACTCTCTGGCTGCCCTTTTCCTTTTACCTTACTGGTCTTCCTTTCCCTTTCCTTTTTCTGGGTTCCTTTTCCCCTTTCTAGTTTGTCATTTCCTCTTTTCCCTTTTTGGTCTTTCTTTTCCTCTCTTCTTTCTGATTTCCCTTTTCTTTTCCCCTTTCCAGTTTTTCTTTCTTTTTCTCTTTTCTGGTTTCATATTTTTCATTTACCTTTTTTGTTTGTCCTTTTTCTCTTCCCTTTTAGGGTACCCTTTTCCTTTTCCCCTTTCTCCTTTTTAGTTTTTTTCCTTCCCCCTTTCTGGTTTCCCTTTCCCTTACCCCTTTCTGGTTTCGCACTTCTTCTTTTTTTCCTTCTGGTTGCCTTATTTTCTTTCCTGTTTCTAATTGACCTTTACCTTTTCCTTATTGGTTTCCCTTTTTTCCTGTCGACTTTCTAGTTTTTCTTCCCCTTTCTCCTTTCTGGCTTCTCATATCCCCTTTCTTCTCTTTACTTTTTCCTTTTTCTTTTCCCTCTTTGGTTTCTTATTTCACCTTACCCATTCTGGTTTGCTCTTGCGCCTTTTTCTTTCTGATTTTCCTTTCCCCTTTTTTTGTTGCCCTTTTCCTTTTTTTCTGTTTTTTTATTTCCGCTCTCTCATTTTCCTTTTTTTGTTTTTTTCCCTTTCTGCCCTGTCTGGTTTCTCATTCCCCCTTTCAATTTTATTGGTTTCCTTCTTCCCTTTCTTCTTTCTGGTTGCCCTTTTTCTTCCTCTTTGATGGTTGACTATTTCCCCTTTTTGGATTCCCTTTCCTTTTTCCCTTTTGGCTTTTGTCATGTCCCTTTTCTCCTTTTTAGTTTTTTCTTTTATATTTATGGTTGCCTTTTTCCTTTTTTTTTTAGTTGCCCTTTTTCTTTCTACTTCATGTTTTCTTTACCCTTCTTTTCTTTTCTCTTTCAATTTTTTCTTTACCTTTTTCTTTTCTGGTTTTCCTTTTTCTTTCTTGTTTCTGGTTTCTCATTTCTCCTTTTTCCTATCTGTTTTCTTATTTCCCCTGTTCTATTTTTCTTTTCTTTTTTCTTTTTCCCCTCTGGTTGCCCTTTTCTTTCCACCTTACTGGTTGACCCCTTCTCTTCTTTAATTTCCTTTTTCCCTTTTTTTTTGTCATTCCCTCTTTTTTTTTGGTCTTCCTTTCCCTTTCCTTCTTCTGGTTTTCTTTTCCCCTTTCTAGTTGGTCATTTTTCCTTTGCCTTTTCTGGTCTTTTTTCCCCTCTTTTCTTTCTGATGTTCCTTTTTCTTTTCTCTTTCCGATTTTTTTTCTTTTTCTCTTTTCTGGTCTCATATTTGTCCTTTTCCCTTTCTAGATTGTCATTTTCCCTTTTCCACCTTCTGCTTTTTCTTTTTCTTTTCTCTTTTTAGTTGCCTTTTTCATTTCCCTTTTTTGTTTGTCCTTTTTCTTTCCTCTTTCAGGTTACCCTTTCCCTTTTCTCCTTTCTCCTTTTTAGTTTTTTTTCCGTTTTCCTTTCTGGTTTTCCTTTCCCTTATCCCTTTCTGGTTTCTCATTTTCTAATTCTTCTTTCAGGTTTCCTTTTTTCCTTTCTTGTTTCTAATTAAACTTTACCTTTACCCTTTCTGGTTTTTTTTTCCTGTGAAGTTTCTAGTTTTTCTTTTCCTTTCCTCTCTCTGGTTTCTCATATCCCCTTTCCCCTCTCTACTTTTTCCTTTTTCTTTCCTCTCTCCGGTTTCTGATTTCACCTTACCCTTTCTGGTTTGCTCTTGCTTTTTTCCCCTTTCTGATTTTCCTTTACTTTTTTCTCTTTTTTGTTGCCCTTTTCCTTTCTCTTTTCTGATTTCCTATTTCCGCTCTGTCCTTTTCCTTTTTTTGTTTTTTTTCCTTCTCTTCCCTGTCTGGTTTCTCATTCCTTCTTTCTATTTTTTGTTTTTTCCCTTTCCCCTTTCTGGTTGCCCTTTTTCTTCCTCCTTAGTGGTTGGCTATTTCCCCTTCTTGGTTTCCCTTTCCTTTTACCTTTTCTGGTTTTGTCATGTCCCCTTTCTTCTTTTAGTTTTTTCTTTTATATTTATGGTAGCCTTTTTCCTTTTTTTGTTGCACTTTTTCTTTCCATTTCATGTTTCCTTTACCTTTCTTTTCTTTTCTCTTAAAATTTTTTTTTTACCTTTTTCTTTTCTGGTTTTCCTTTTTCATTCTTCTTTCTGGTTTCTCAATCCCCCTTATCCCTGGCTGGTTTCCTTTTACTCTTTTCCCTTCTTCGTTTTCCGTTTTCCTTTTTCCTTTTTGGTTGCCGTTTCACTTTCCTCTTTCTGGATTTTTCCCTTTCCCTTTTTGTTTTTTCCCCTCTCACTGGTTTACTTTTTCTTTTTTTCTTTCTGGTTGCTCTTTCTCTTTTTCCTTATTGGTTTTATTTTGCCTTTTAATCTTTTTGGTTTTCCGCTCTGTTTTGCCTTTTGTAGTTTCTCATTTTCCCTTTCCTTTTTCTGTTTTTTTTCTTTCAACTTTCTAGCTGCCCTGCTCCTTTCTGGCTTCCCTTTTTCCTTTTTCTTTATTTACTTTTCTATTCATTTGATAAAAAAAAAAGGTAATAAGGATAAGGATAATAAGAGCTTTGGTTTGGGTTTGTTTCTTGTGGCTAAAAAATTTAAAAATATGTTATCATTTCAATTTCCTTGTCCACCTTTTTTTTCTTGTCAATACATAGCGTGGTTCTCAAATTTAATTTAAATTAAATACATTAAAAGTTAGTTCATCGCAATGACTGTTAACATAATTTTGATTTTATATTCTTAAACTAATATCTAAATAGGTGAAATTCATAAAATACGATATAGACAAGAAACGTCTATAGAACCATAAGGCATGCCATAATTTAAGACTAAGTTGCATTGCCAAATTACAAATACGCAAATAAAAAGACAGTGGATGGCAATGAGGCCATACGGCAGAAATGAAACTTTGATGGAATAACTCTCACTTTTCTATTTTCTCTTTCTCCTTTTCATTCTAACTTCTCCTTTTTCCCCTTCAACCTTCATAGTTTCCCCTTTCCTCTTTCTGGATTCCCTTTACCTATTTGGTTTCTCATTTCCCCTTTCTGGTTTTCTTTTTCCATTACCCCTTTTACCTTTTTGGTTGACCTGTTCCTCTCCCTTTTCTGGTTCCTCTTTTCCCTTCCTCCTTTCTAGCTTTTCTTTTATCTTTCCCTAAAAGGTTACTCATATTTCCCTTCTACTTCTAGTTGCCCTTATCTATTTCTCTTTCCGGTTTTCTTTTTCCCTTTGCCCTTTCTAATTGCCCTTTATCCTTCCTCGTTGCCCTTTTCTTTTCCCCTTTCCCTTTCTCATTTTTTTCTTTTTCCTTTCCTGTTCCTGGTTTATTTCCCTTTCGCCTTTTTGGTTTCACATCGCTTCTCTTTCCTTTCTGGTTGTCCTTCTCTTCTTTACCTTTTGTGATTACCTTTCCCCCTTTTTTCTTTCTGATTTCTTATCGACTCTTTTCCCTTTCTAGTTTTCTTTTTTTTTCTCCACCCTTTCTGATTACGTTTTCCTCTTTTCCCTTTCTGGTTTTTCTTTTCCTTCCTCCTATCTGGTTACCTTCTTCCGTTTTGCCTTTCTGGTTTCCCTATTCCCATTTCCCCTTTCTCGTTTTTTCTTTCCCTTCTCTCTTTTTGGTTACTTTTTTCTTCTTTCCTCTTTCTGGTTTCCTTTTTTCCTATCCCAATTCTGGCTTCCGTCCTTTTTCGCCCTTTCTTGTTTTCCTTTCCCTTTCCACTTCCCCTTTTTGATTTTCCTTTCACTTTTCATATTTCTGGTTTTTCTTTATCTTTTCCATTTCTAATTTGTCATTTTTCTTTTCCGCTTTCTGGTTTTCCTTTTTCTTTCTCTTTTCTGATTGTTATTTTTCTTCCCTCTTTCGAGTTGCCTTTTTTCTTTCCCTTTTTTGGTTGTCCTCCTCCCTTCTCCTTTCAGGTCATGCTTTCTCCTTTTTTCTTTCTTTCTAGTCCTCCTTTTCCTTTCCTCTTTTTCCTTGCTAGTTTTCTTTTCCCTTACCTCTTTCTAGTTTCTCATTTTCCTCTCTCCTTTTTCTGTTTTCTCATTTTCCCTTACTTTTTCTGGTTTGTCATTGCCCCTTTCACAATTTTGGTTTCCTTTTTTCCTTTTCCGTAACTGATTTTTCTTTCCCCTATTTTTTTTTCTCGTAGCCCTTTTCTTTCCATTTACGGTTTCCTGTTTCCGCTTACCTCTTTTTCTTTCGCGGTTTTTCTTTCCCTTTCTCCTACTTGGTTTTTTTATTTCTTCTTTCATTTTTCTGGTTTTCTTTCCCCCTCTCTCTTTTTTGGTGCCCTTTTCTTTCCCTCTTACTAATTGACCTTTTCCTCTTTCTGGTTTTTCTTTCGCTTTTACCTGGTTTTCTCTTCCCTTTCTTGTTGCGCTTTAAATTTATTTTTTTTCTCTCTCTGGTTTCCCTTCTCCTTTTTCCTTTTGTGGTTTTGCTTTTCCTTTTTTTTGGGCTCTTTCTTCTTTCCCCTGTCTGGTTTTCCTTTCCCTTTCCCCTTTATGGTTACTTATTTTCCCTATCCCCTTACTGGTTTCCTTTTACCCTTTTCCTTTCTCGTTCCTTATTTCCTATTCCCCCTTTCTGGTTTCCTTCTCCCCTCTTACCTTTTTCCCCTCTTTGTTTTCCTTTTTGTTCCCATTCCTAGTTGCTCTTCTTTTCACTTTTTCTGGGTTGCCTTTCCCTTTTTTCCGTTCTAGTTTTTTTCTCTTCCTCTTGTTAGTTTTCTTTTTCCCTTTCCCTTTATTGTTTTTCTTTTCCATTTTTCTCTCTGGTTGCCCTTTTCCTTCCTCCTTTATGTTTTCCCTTTTCCCTTTTTGGTTTCATTTCCCCTTTGGCTTTCTGGTTTTTCATTTCCCCTTTCTGGTTTTCCTTTTTTCTTTTCCCTTTCTCGTTGCCCTTTTCTTTACAAATTTCTGGTTCCCCTTTCCTCTTTATATTTATTAATTAAGTAAAAGAAAAAAGGGAAAAGAAAAATTGCCAATTAAGGCAGATGGGTAACCACATTTTTTCAGTCTGTACATGAAAATTATAAACAGTTCTAACAATATTTGCTCATTTTACGACGATTTATTTTCTTAAAGAAACTTTAAGAGAGGCAGAGCATATGCAAGCTTATTGTAATGTAGGGTGGGGAGGGGGGTACAAAAAGAAGACATTTAAAAAAAGAAGAGCAACTGCGAATGCCTGCACGAAAGGACCAGGAGATTGTCGTTCGCGTACGTCGTCCGTTTTTTTTTTTCAATTTTCACCTGTCCCGAAAGAAGCTTCACTTAAGAAAAGATTATATATATATCGCACATGCAATTCACAACGTTACACATTTGTTTTTTACAAAATTAACATACTTGCGCGGTTAAACCTTAGAATCTATTGCTCAGAACAATTTAAAGCTTGTACATTGTCTTTATGGAAGTTAGATCTTTTGAATGCGAAAAGAGATCTTTTAATAGACTTAAAAATTTTCTTCGTGAATTGCTGCTAAACAAATCCTCTTTTAAGGACAAATCACATAGAGTTTTCCACTTTAAATAAAAAATCATCCAGGCGAAATAGTATCATAATTATGCCCAAAACTGTTGCAAAACCTCTGTTGAAAAGTATCGTATAATAACCCTGTATCAGCTGCTTTTCACTATTGAATTATAAAATATTTCGACTAATCGAATAAGTAATTTTCTATTTGTTGAATCACATTTCGCTTAAGTAAAGTGAAGTGGTTCCAAGAAAATTTCTAGATATAATTCAAGCGAAAGCTTTTGTTAAACAAAATGTAACTATAGCTTGTGTCGCTTCTCTACACAGCTTTAAAAATATTTTTATTGATATGTTCTACGATTGAGAAAAAAAACGCGTTCTATTAAAAAATTAATAATGATTAAGTAGCTCTTTTTTTAGGTGAGAAAATTTTGTCTCAATTTTATCACAGTTTGTGTCGTTTGTCCAAAAATTTAATTTTTTCATTTTTGATTTTATTTTCCACGATCAAAAGAAGAACGACTCCTTTCATTAAAAATTAATAATGACAAATGTATAAATGTTTTTTGATTGTGCAACTTTTGTCTATTAATTTTTTTCGTACCTTGCGTCGCTTGTCCAACAATTGTATTGCATTATTTTCGATTTTGTTTTTAGAAATAACACAAAAACAACGCATTCTATTAGAAGTGAATGATGAAAAATTTGTGGATCTTTTTTCGATGCACAATTTTTCTTTATTTATTCTTTTTTATATCTATTATAGTTTGACCGCTAAATAAAATTTTTTATTTTTTATGATTTTTTGTGATATCAGAATTTAAATTTTCCTTTTCTCAAGAAAATTCAAAAAGTTGTTATGACAATCTTGAAGGGTGTTAAAAAAGCAACAGTTTTTTTCATTTGTTTTATATTGTGCATTTATTGGCCTCATTTATTTATTTATTTTTTTTTTAATTTTGTAAATGCCATAACTTTGCTCATTTTTTTTTCATTGAAAAAATTCAGAAAAATAAACTGTTTCTTCTTTTGAAATACCATGAAAAGCTGTACATAGGATTTTTGAATCTTAAAAAAAATTGTCCCAAATATTTTGAAAATGCTTTAACTTTTTAAATTTTCATCAAAAATTTCTGGCTAACGAATTCGACCTGCAGTTTAGGACACATAAAGAATATACCAAAGGCCAACATCATCTCTCAATTCTTTTAAAAGTTATTGTGCTAACAGACTAAAAATCTACAGTTACACAGCTAGGCACACAGCCAAACACACACACACACACACACAACCAAACACACACACACATGCATACTCTCACACACACACACACACACACACACACACTCAGGCGCACTCTCACTCAGATACACTCCCTCAGAAATACTCACTCAGGCACACATTCCCTTAGGCACACACACACACACACACACACACACACACACACACACACACACACACAGACGCATATTCACGAAAAATTGTTTTTTGGGCTTAGAATGTCTCAGGACGTGGACATTTGACAAAAACAGGAGGAGGAAGGGGCAAATATGATATGCAATTAATGCTTTGAAATAGCAGATGAAAGTGTTCCTCAATATTTTATTTTGTCAATATATATGTGATTAGTCTACACAAATCTTAAAAATGTAGGTTCTGCAGGGTCAACCGCGTTTGCATAAGTTTAATTTAATGAAATAAAAATCAAATACATTTTTTTCAAATTCAGAATTGAACTTTCTCTCCTACATAATTTGTATAAAATTCTTTTCTTTTATATTCACGTCAAAGTGTTTTATATTTTTAATTGCAAGTTGCAGAAGGTAACCATTTCTTTCAGAAAAACTATTTTCTTTATTCTTGGTTGTTTTTGCATTAGCCTTGCTTTTTTAACATATAAGGGAATGCCGGTAAATGGACAATCTGCAGAAAGTGCCTAATGTGATTTTTTTATAGATGATACGTGACAGAATTATAACAATTAATTTTTAACACTTTCTTTAGCTTTTTAAATCGATCGGTTTATATTAAAGACGCACAAAAAATCTTATATTTTTAACTTTTATCAATCAATATATGTATACTTTTTATAAAATCTAAGCTCAAAATAACTTTCTAATTCAAATGTTTACACATTTGTTCATTTTCAATAAAAAGTTAAAATTTCATTATAATCTGAAGAGACATAAATCAGGGTGACTTAATTCTAAAAATATATATTTACTTCACGGAAATTTGAAACCTTTGTTTTTTAAAAATATCATTTGACTTTGAAATTACATTTGGCCTTTCTTTATTTTATGGGCACAGCAAATTTTTGGGATACGTTGAAAAATTTCTTAATGAAAATACTTATATTATATCTTACAGATGAATTTGAATCTTCATCACATGGACATCGTCCATCAAGGAGGCAGCCAGAGCGTAGAAGACCGGATGGTCAAATACTAGAACCAAGATCGAGCACTTAATGTTAGTATATTATAATTTTTCTCAACTAAGAAAAAATTGCTATGATTTAGAAAAAAAGTTTTAATTCTTAATTGTCAATAAATTGTTCTCGTTGATTAGCGTTGGCCTAAGGAGACCTTTGAAACAAGTTTTAAATATTAACCTGAAAAGTAAATATTCTTATAGAAAATTCAATTGCCTATCTTTTCTCATTAAACACAAATGTTGTAGCTATCCCCGCTTTCAAAGTCAACCCAAAAACCCATTTCTTAAAAAAAAACTAGTTGCTGTAAATTTGAGAAATTTATAAAAATTTGTGAAAGTAAATAATAATTTATGGAAATTTGTGCACATTTGTGAAAATTTTCGGGAATTCATAGAAATAAATCCTACTCTAAATAGAATAAACTAAACTCTTTAATACTATTATGAATTTGTATTGTTATTGATAGCAATCATTTCTCTATGTTTAACAACTAATGTTTAAATTAGCAAAGTATATATTCATTTTGATTATTTTTATAAACCGGAAGTCAAAATTTTTTTGTTAAACGAAAACAAATAGATACGAATGTCATTACTGTTACTCAATTTTTGGAATAACGAATAATACTAAGTTCTAGTAAAATCAACTTATGTTTATTAATTTATTTATCAAATGTACATGAATATAAAAAGAACTCGAAATAACGGTCTAAAAATGAAAACATTTTAAGCATACAAAGGTAATTAGGAAAGGAACGCCGTTGCGTGTCATTAAAAAGTTTTATTAATTTTTTTTTTAAATTCCCAACTAATTGTTTCGGCACGTTGTAAATTTTACAAATCCTTTTTCTTCGCGCGGTATGTGGGGGGTTTTGGGGTCACCAATTCCCATATTTCGGGATTTTGCTAAAAAAATTCTTGAATAAAAATTCCTGTATTATATCTTACAGATGGAAGTGTTAAGATGTCACACACACGAGTACGTCGAATATCAATACGATGCGAACATGCCGACGAACCTGCTTCAACTTCTAGAACTCCACGTTAGTACATAATTATTCCCTAAACGGCGTTGGCCCCTGGAGACCTTTGAAATAAGTTTTGAATTTTAATTTAAAAATTTCAGGTTCCTAAAGAAAAAATTAATCGCACTTTTTTTTACTCGGGGTAAAAAAAGTTATAGATTTTTCGGCTATCGAAATAATTCCGAGAAATACGTTAAAAAAAATTTCTGTAAAGTTTAAAAAATAATAAAGGTTTATGAAATTTGTAAAAATTTGTTGGAATCTGTAATATATGTGAGAACGTATTGGAATTTATGATAATTTATAGACATTTGTAAAAATCTATGGTAATTTATAGACATTTACAGAAAAAAATTTTAAAAATGTGTAGAATGTAACTAGTAACTTTTAATCAGAGTTCTGCTGGACCCAGTTGCTAAGAATATTATTCTAAAAATTTATAGAAATTTATATATAAAAATTTGTTTTACTTAAAAATGATTTTTAAAACAATACTGCATTCATTGTGGCGTATATTTATACAGCCAGAACAGGATATTGGAGCACTGTCAGTGGCCGCACCGTGTATCAAAATCCAATTAAAGTTGCAAAAATCAATTTTTTGTTGTATCTATATGAAACTTGGTACAAAAGGGTTATAAATTCGGTAATGTTGAATTAGATGTCAAAAGTTACAAGTTAAAAATGCCTTATTCAATATAGCAGATATTTGTTTTAAAAGATGCTAAAACCGAGTACTACAAAAACACTAAATTAGTCAAAAAAAACCTTGAAAATGTGGTTTCCGCATAGTCAACCGTGTTTGCAGAAAAATCAAAAGACAAAAAAACGGTTTCATGAAGTTACATGATATAATAGATATCATGATGAACATTTCATGAATTTCTTTATGAGCCTTTTTCGGGACATTTTGCACACTATAAATTATGAAACATATCTTCGGTAAAAAAAATTTGTTTTCAATAATTTTTTTCTCAATTCAGAAGTGATATTTATGGTCTGTTCACAGTAAATACTTTGGGATCAGTTTTGTTGTTAGCGTTTGATATCAAAATCGTGCAAATTTTTGTTTAACTACATCTTCTAAGAGAAACAACTTTGCCTACTCTTTGTGATATCGAAGGGATGCCGGGGAATGAAAATTTGGCAAAAAGTCTTTTAGAAAAAATTTTTTAAATATAATTTATACGTGACAAAAATATATTTACCAATAATTTATAACTTTTTTACCTTTTTTCATTGACTAATTCATTCTAAAGACGCATGAGCAA
>JAUELO010459455.1:0-12580 GCA_032357855.1 Amphibolips quercusostensackenii
TTTCAAGTTGAAATCTGTAAATGGTTTAATTTATAAACAATTTTTAATTTCAAATGCTTTTAATTTTTAATTCTTCGATACATTAAAACTAAATTTTAAAATTCCTTCAATTAAAATTTTACGTTTAAAATTAATAAAATAAAATAGAAAAAAATGTAAGGTAAAATTTCTTCTCCTAAAAATTTGTGAAATTCTCGGTCAAAAAATAAATTCACTGTCATTGCTTGATTTTTCTCGGTTTAAAAAAATTTCTGGTCTTTTCCCGGTTTTTGGTCCAGCGGCCACCCTGTAAATGATAAATTCACAAAACTTCAGATATAGGTTATCGGGGAAATAAAATTCAGTTAAGAATTCCATTATTCGACGACAAATTGTTTGCACGATTATCTGCGTCGGAAGTGAGACACTGGAAAAGTCGTGATATCTAATAAGAAATTGCGTTCTGCGTCTCCTCTAAAAAAATTAAAATATTGAAAATTTGAAACTTTTTCGAAATTTAAAAATGTAAGAGTTTCACATTTTCATATTCATTATTTTATTTGAATTACTTTGAATAATAAATAATTCATCATTATTTTTTTCATTCCAATTTTAAAGCGAAATGTTCGTAATTTTTGTCTGATATAATTGCACATTTTTTAGGAGATTCGATCGGAATTCCTTTCTAAATATATTTCATTGAAAATATTAATATACATTGAATATGCTGTGAATGTTAAGTACCTATGAAGATGATAAAAAACTTTATAAGAAAATTAGGGAAAACATTTTTTTCTCAGGCTCAAGAGGGTTACAGTCCAATGTGTCAAAGGCATTTCTTGTTAAGAGTTGGATTCTTTTTAGCAGTAATTGTAATATTCCTAAAAGCTTGTACCATGAAGAAACTTCTTGTCCTTCTATAAAGTTACTTTCATAAATTAAGAAACATCATTATACAATTTTATATATAAAAAGTATACCGTTTCTACACAGTTATATATTTATAAGGACAGAGAAAAGGATTATTCATAATTAACTCGCGTAATTGTTGTATACTTATTATAGTGGTTTAGGGAACATCCTTATTTTTTTTTCTAAAATAGATGGATTCCTCAAAAATTCTTTTTCTTCGTATCCAAATGTCCCCTAAATCTTGGCAGCATTTTAATTTCATCTGCTAATGGATTTTTCACTTTAGAATACAATGGGACATTTTGACATCAAAAGAAACAATTTGTAGGTCATATATTTTGGAAAAAAATATAACCTTTATTGGATCGCGCTTTATTTATTTCTCATTCCAGAAAATTTTAATAAACTTAGTTAATAGCAATTCAACCATTTACAGATGAATAACTAAAGGGTTTTTAAAAGTATATTATGTAATACTTTGAAGGGATGTAGGATATGAATTGGTCTAAAAAATGCTGAACTTAATACTTGAGTGGCTCCTTTTTCACAAAAATTTCACCTTGCAAAAATCTATACATACCTGTATAAAATCTGGACATGTCAGAAAATTTATTTAAAGAATTTAAGTAGACGCCCTGAAAAAATTCTGAAGGTAATATTTTTTAATATTTGGATTGATATCTTTCAACATATAAAATATCCACAAAATATACTTATAATTCGTATAAATTTACGTGCTATTTTCTCAAATAAGCTGATAATAACTTCTGCATTTTCCAAAAAAAACAAACTAAAACGCCAAAACTGTCGCTTGATTCAAAAAATTTTTTTTTTTATTATTTCGGTTACTTTCTGTAATTATAGGTATGTGAAATTAATAAGTTGCTGCATGAATTTACTTTCTTATTACTGTGCTTTTAATTTTGAGTTTCGAATTTTAAAATAATTCTTAAGCAATGTTTCAATTCAGTTCTTAAGTTTTTAAAACCAAATTTCTTATGCAATGTTTTTGCTTATATGGGATTTTAAATTAAATTCGAAAAACATCCAAAAATTTTTGGTTGCTATGACTTTCTGAAAATTACTCAAATTTAAGGATTCTGAGAAAATTTTGAGTACAAAAGGAATTTCCAGACATTGTGAGTCATTAATGGTAACGAATGTAATTTATGGTGATTAATGGCGATCGATAGATAAGTTATTGTAACTTGCTGCTTTCAGTTGGTCTAATCTGTCAAACAATCTGTCAACGTGATCAACTGATCATTTGATGATCACTTTTTATGAGCCTGAAGTGTGAGCCTATAAATATATCATTCTTATTATTTACCTCTGACGTCATATTATTGCTTCCACTGAAGACACGATATTCAAAAATCACTACATCAGCTCTACTTCACGAGCATGTGAAACAGCTGAAATCATGCATGTGTTATAAAATAGTACACTGCATTCCTAGGAAGCAAACGTAGACTTTTTACTTGAGCGTGAATATTGCGAAAACACTCGGGTGAAAAAGCCTTTGAGTCCTTGGTGCACACAACATTTTTATAATACTGCTAAAAGTATTATGGACTCATAGATGTACTACGCACATACGCATTCTGTGTCGCTTCTCCTGTAATGTAAACGCTTACTTTCAAAACTAACAAAAGGTTGATAAAACGTCAAGAATAATTTTGGAATTCCTTTCATTTTAGAACTTTCGGCACACTTCTTGTATTTTTTAACAGTCATAACATCCACTATCATAACTTACATTTTGGCTTGTCAGGAAAGCAGCGATAATAAATTTTTCCTTTCTGAAAATGTTGGCTAGAAATATAACGAAGACTTAGATATTCAGATGAATAATAGTAGTTTGGATACAGAAGCATCAAAGTAAATGAGCGTATTATAATTTTATAACGATAATATAAATTTCATTATTATTTTTTTTACTTCTAAAAAAATTTCATATTTTCCAGTATTACATAATAATTATCTATCTTATTCTACCTTATTTTGGAACACTTTCCTGCATTTGCTTGTTTTATTTAAGAATAAGGTTTATTTTATGAACATTGCTACATGTCAAAGGGCTCCAGGAATACTACAAGTAAGATCGTATCTGAAAAAACAAAATATATTTTTTTTTAATATTCAATAATTTTTTACTTACTCTAAAAGAGCTTTGCATTTGAAGAACTATACATTTTCAAGCCCCGAGCAGAAATCGCCACTTATTTTCCCGTTTACCGATGTGGCCCTGATCGATTTAATATCTTCGTAGTCAGATCAGGATAATTCCATATTATAGACCCAAGCCAGGCCGGTTCAAGTATCGCAACGCTAGTGCTAATTTAGGGAAATTGTCTAACTATCAAATGAAGTGTGTTATTTTTGATAGAATTCATGTTTATTATCTGAGTTTGAGTTTATAATGTGAAAAAACAATATGCCTAAGCCTAGTATATCACGAGCACGAAAGCATCGCGTGTTAGCTGCCTGAGACAATTTTTGTGATGTGAACGAGGGTAAGTAAATCGTTAAATCGTATTAAATATTTATCTCGAATCGAGACCTAATTCAAACTTGAAATTTATTTTAAACGTTATTACAAAATGCATATTTTCGAAATATTTTGAGTTTGCATTCAAGTTACACAGATAAAAAAATTTATATGAATTTTAACAAAAGTTATTGATTATATATTGAAAATTATGTAGATTATGATGCAGATGCTAAAGAATAAAGTGAAACGCAACCCGAAATAAAAGTTTTAGGAATTTTAGAAGATTGAAATATTATTGATGAAATCTAGGCTATTGATGAACTAATAGATCATGAGGCTTTCAATCCTACTCATGAGGATTCAGATACTAGACAGGTTCCAAATGTCAACGAATTTAAAACGAAGCCAAAAGACTAAAAATTTTTTGAAAGATTTAGAAGGATTTTGTATTTGTATTTGTATTTATATTTTGTACTTAAATAAAAAACATAGCTTACTTTATTTATTTTTCTTGTCATGAATTTAATTTTATAAACAAAATTTTAATTTATTTACATATTTACGAATATTCTTATGAAACAAATTAGCGTTTGAAAATATTAAAATTTGTCTTTATTATTGATTAAACTCATCAAGTCTAGAAAATACATTCATTTTGTTACTTACATGAAAAGAAATGTTTTACCGACTAATGATTATTTATGAAAAAGAAACTTTAAAAAGTGTTTATGAACCGCAATATGACGTAAAATCTAAATTTGTAACTAATAAGACTTTCTTTCAGGACCCATGAGAGTAACCTTTGAAATATGATTGATTCTTATTTTCTGATGAATCCTAAACAATAAACTGAAATTTAAAAAGCGAAAAATACCGGCCACACTAATACCTACTCAAACAATAAAAAAAATTAAATTAAAAGAGTCTTTTATGACAAAAGTCATTAGGAAATGAAAAGTCTGTATTTATTTGTTGTAAACCATCTCAAAATTTTATTTTTGAATAAAAACAGGGTACTAGGAAAGTGTTCGATAGGGTTAAATGCAGAGAAAAGCGTTATACATAGATGGTCAATTTATTTTTAGAATTGAATACAAGTTACAAGAAACTTCAAGAAAAAGACAAATAATCATCGAAAATAAAACGTTCATGGCATACTCTTGAACACACAGGATATAAGAGGTAAGCCCATAGGTGCTCTAGTTGCATTATTCTTGTACCTCCACCGAACAAATGTTTCGTGACCTGAATATTTTTTGGAATTGTTCATTCAAAGGATCATTCTCATATATTGGTACACTCACGTTGGCATGCTCGCCATCTATGCGTACTTTAACTCTTCCATTTCTACCACCAAGATCAGCTCTAGGAGCAACTAATGGAAGCAAAATATTATATATGAGTATTCCAATGATATATTCATGATT
Organism: Amphibolips quercusostensackenii; assembly: GCA_032357855.1. Taxonomy (NCBI): domain Eukaryota; kingdom Metazoa; phylum Arthropoda; class Insecta; order Hymenoptera; family Cynipidae; genus Amphibolips; species Amphibolips quercusostensackenii. The sequence continues at coordinate 4,813 of JAUELO010459455.1, forward strand.
CTCATCTAATCCAACATTCTGAAAGCGTGCTGGTATATCATAAATCTGACGCGTAGGCCTCAAGCTTTCGTAATGGTGAACATTATATAGATGAATGGGAACAGGATGAACTGTGTCTTCTTTATGTGGCCAAGCTAATTCTGAAAAATGAGGTTTAAAAAGTAAATTATTTACTGTATTGATTATTAGATTTATGTGATAAATCATAGTTTTTATTTCACAAAATAATATGTAATTGATACTCTCGACATGAAAAGTTTACTTTCTTTATAAAAGGCTTGAAGTCTGGTAATTTGTTTACCATTTTAAATAAGTAGAACGTGATATTTTGCTAAAGCGGTTTATTAAGGGTTTTGATCCAAATCAACAATTTTCTAGAAATGATTACGATATATCCCCCCCAAAAAAAGGTTAAAATGATCTTGTTTGTGTATATAACCCTTCTCATTGTATTTTAGAGTAAAATTCCCAATAGAAAAATTAAACAAGACATAATTCTGGGGAAAAAACTTTTATATTCAATAGGCACTCCGTTATAATCCTTTAAAATAACCAGATTTAAAAGTAAAGCCCAGCTGTAAAATAAATTTTTAAAGTTTGCATTTGTACTTTAAAACCGGTTAATTACGAAAAGGTGTTCTAGTTAATTAATAAAGTAAATGCAATTTCGATATTCGTAAAAAAATGACTTATGTTAGACGAAAGACTAATTTTTGACAATCTTTGTGATTGTATACTTTGAACCCACGAGACATGCTGGTTGTCGTTTTGCTTAATGAGTTTACAGCAAAAGAGAACCATGATGCATTAAAAAAATCTCCTTTAAAGATAGCCGTCGTAATAAGTGTTAATCTAGTTATCCTTGTTTGTCCATTATGGAAATACTTGATTCTTGTTCCCCAAAGCATCATCGCACGTTTCAGAAAGTCAATGATGCCTGTGCAGATTCTGTAATTGTAACTTCTGTGACTTCAGAAAATAGATATGGCACTGAAGAAAACGTATGCTTGTAGTTAATGTATGCTACATGAAAGCTTTTTTGATGTTTGCATGCTTATGTCACGTTTACAGCATTAATGCTGACTAGGTCTTTACTGCTGCACAAGTTTCACAACATCCTTTTTGATCTTATGTAAGTCTGTCATTTTTATCGCAAAGAGAATATACCTCATCTGATATAACGGCTGTATTGCACTAATAAATTGTTAGGAGGTAAGCTATTGGTCAACATTTAGATAAAATTTAAGCGTCTGTTTTTTTGTCAACATATACGTAGTACCTTCAAGCAAAAAACCTGTTGTCAGGTCTGGATGTTCGATGATCTTTTGAAAACATCTTGCTTATGCAGGATGCACTCTCGTCAGGATCTTGTACCAAAAATTGTGCATCATATCTGGTCCTGGGGCATTCCAGTTACTTGCCCTTTTTGAAACGGCCAAAATCTTTGAGTCTCTGACCTTAATAAGCTCCACTGGATGATTATTGCTTGCTCTTTCTTTCACTAGTTGGTGCGACGTAGCGCCTAAGTTTCTTTTCAAAAAACTGACCAGTAGTCAGTCATAACTTCGAATTGAGAAACTTCTATGTTTTGCTGTTTTTTTTTGCTTTACACTCATTTCACAATAGATTTTCATTTTATCTGTCTGAAAAATTCCATTTTGCTGTCTTCTTGCACTAGTTTTATTATATCGATTCAACCTAGCGTGAAGAACATCAAGTTTTTGCCGCTGGAACTCTATTATCTCATTCATTATTGCTAGTGCTAATTTCTCAATGTGTCGAGAATGGATGATTTTAATAACGTGGTATATAAGATTTCTGGTTATGTTTACCTTTTTATAGTGATTCAGTCGACCTAATTTTCTCTTTACTTTGCTGATATACATATCTCACCAGATTTTTTATGTTGTATCTCGTTGTTCTACTAGGACAAAGCGACATAACTTTAGGTCCTTCATAATTGATTACAACTCGAAAAAATTTTATGAGTTATTTTCAAACTCCAGTCATGTATACAAATTGAAAAACAAGAGAATTTAGAAACACTTAAAAAAATATTTGTTTTCCTTTTTTCAAAACGCGGTTAACCGAGCTGCATTTTCCTCAATTTCATAATAATTATACTTTTGTAAGATTTCAATACGCTACTTTTTTGTCTTGCATCGATTTCGAAATCCAGGATTTTTATTTTTAATCTACCCTGATTCTAGTAGTTAAAAAATTATGCTGTAACAATCTTATCATCTGCAAATGCTAGTAACCAAACGTTCACAGTGCTGACATCAACACCTTCTTTGTATAGTAGCGCAAATCTTAGACACTTCCCCACGAATATAATGAATAACCAAGAAGACGTAACCCATCCTTACTTAAACCCTATCTAATATCAAATCAATTACTCAGTTCTGCATATGCACTTGTACTTATGTTTTACCTGAATATACTGCTATTATTTTTATTGGAAGCCAACCATAGATTTTATACTCTTTTACAACTTCCCAAAGCTTAATTCTAACTCTCAGTCAATCTTATATAAGTATCCATTCTCCTTATTACGAAATTGTATCTGCACTTTTTGTTCCTAAAAATTCTTTTTATCGATTTACGCCTGCTTCGTCTTCCTAGTTATTTTCCTTCTCTATCCTTGATCTACGTTAATTTTGAAACGAATTGTAAAATGCAATAATTCGTTTCATATCTAGAACCTAACATACTTCTTGTGTCACTTCCTAGGCCTATCAGTCGCTCATCCGCAACAACAAAGTCATATACTCTGGTATTAAGATTAAAGATAAAACTTCAGAAAATTCGTAGTATAAATTTTCGACATTTGCTACCACATCACTGTGCCATGCCACAAGTTGAAGGCGAGGTACAAAATTCAAGAAATTCTTCAAAGCGTAAGATATGTCTTCTGGGGGTCATTAGTTGTGGAACTTAATGAACTTCAACATTTTTTTAGAAAGCTCATCGATCAATTTTTTAAGGATTTATTACGTTTCAAAGTCAACGGTAAGTTTTAATGAAACTCGCGCTATTCGTACACACCACTTCCCTTGGTAGCGTATTTCGCACAGTTCGGCTGGCAATTTAAATTTTCATTACGTAAAAGCATTTTTGACTGATAAAAACAGAACTGTTTGTCAAAAATATCTGGTTAACGAACTTATACGTACATCAAACTAATACCGACTTATCAGGATGCAAGTGTGAAAAGACAATTTCTTTATAAATAAACAAACTATTTTTTTAAGATTTGTAAATCATTATTAGCAGGACCAGCAAGGTCAGTCGAAGCGTCTCAAAAAATCCTACAAATTTGCCATGAATCTTTAATACTACCGCAGAAATAAGGGAAAAATATATCGATATGATAAACATTTTCTGAAGCACTTGGAAACGCAAAAAGAACAGTCTTAATTAGCTGATCTAGATAAAACTGCTACGAAACCTGGACATCATTTAGAATTAAAATTCATCCAAATTTCTTGAACGTAGCTCTTTCACAATTCGAGATACGGTTACAGACGAAATTTACACAATCCATACACACACATACACATGCGTACATTTTAAAAAAATTAAATATTTGACTTTCTGGCGTCGGATTATATCTATATATGTCAAAGTAAATATCTGAAAATTTACTTCATTTTAAACCCCGATATATAGAGAAGCAATATTACTAAGAAATTTTTACATGCTAAACAAATATAAATTATATACCTTTGTAGATGTTATTATAAACTTTTGCATGTGGTACAGAAAAAAAAACAATTAATTGATTAATATTCACGTTCAAGGAATTTATGAAATATTGTTGGATTGAGGAAAAATAACAATTCTTTTTCCATGCCTGGGACGACTCTACTAGACTTGATCGAATAAAAATAAGTAAAGCGACGCAAAGGAGCCAAAATGCAAACATTCGTGGTTTATTCTTTTCAAACAGTTTTTCAAAAAAGTTTCTGACTTTTTTTTGGACGAGTAATAAAGTTTTAATGCCAGCAGTGATTTTTAGTACCACGCCCCTTTATAGGCTTTCCTATTGGCAATTTTACAAGCTTCTGCTAATTAATGTATACTACTTCAAATTAATTCATATTCTTACTAAAAAATTAGTAGTTCTTCATTGAGGAATAAATATAATTTTATTATCAATTAGTAAAATCTCTCTAGTTTATACATTTAGAGTAACACTGTGCATTAAAAGGAACAGAGTTACTTTAATTTAAACGATTTTAAATAGGAAATGAATATACGGTAGCTAAAAAAGCACCTGAAATTATAGACATTATTATATTCACCAACAAATGTAGTGAAAATTACTAATGTAAAACCCAAAATACCAATCTCAGTCCTCATTTTTTTGCAAGAAGCGTGTGACTGATTTATATTTTTCCAAATACTTCAACATGCGTTATACTAATCGCTATTACATTTGTTCTCTCCTTCTACGTTATTTACAGTTAATAAATCCATATCGTGCACAATCTAAGCTCCTATAAATAATCCAGATTTATGTCACTATTATGAGAGAAAGTATACTTAAAAGTTGCTTCATCTTTTCAAACAATGGAATATTTACGAAAAGCGGAGGAATTTTAGGCAGAAATGTAATTTTTACTCTATTTTAAGAAACATTTGAGCAGGTGCTAGAAGCTTCAGAAAAAAAGAGTTGATTATTGGATATGCTACGATTGGATTTTTAAATCGGCAGACCGAGTTATATTTTGGTAACTTCTCTCACCCAGCATTGCAACAGGAATTATTTGAGAATCTCCTGACTTAAGAACAAATTGATGAGAAACAATCATAAAAATATTTCCTGAAAGAAGGAACGCTTATGATTTAGATTAGAGTATTTACCGAAAGCAGAAGAGCACATACCGCTTTTGGATTATAAATTTTTGATACTAAGTCAAATATGAAAAATTGTAAAATTATAAGAAAAAGTGAAAAATAGGTATTTTACCCAGGGACACTCTGAGTTAATTTTGTTCAAAAAATATCTATGGTTTACTGGTTGACGTTCGCTTTTATAGTTCGACTTTTTAATATTTGTATGAAAAAATATTTTACGAAATTTCGGAATCAGTTTTACAATTTTTTGTTTATATAAATTATTTAATTCGGAACAATTAGAGGTGGAAGGCCCCAAATAAAAAACTATTATAGCATTTAAATTGATTTTTTAGCTCGAGCAAACAAATTTTAATCATTCTATATAAAATTATAAATCACCTCAATGACTGATTAATATTATGGTTTGATGATTGACTTTAAAAACTTAAAAAAGAGCACTGGGAGAAAGACATGAAAATATTTAAAAAAGCAAGAAAAATTGCTTTCGAGTAATTTTGGATCTCTATCGAACACGGGAAGGTGCATCGTGAAAGAAGCAAATACTTCTGAGAAAACAATTATAAAAAGGGCGGCTTGCCTTCTTAAACAACGGACCTAAGTTACAATAAAGCGCATAACTTTAACATCTTTTGTTCAAAAAAAAAAAAATTAAAGTAAAAAGCAGCGACTACGAAAATAAAAAAGATTTTAAAAAATATTTTTTACATGAAAAGATTACCCGGTGAGTATTCTACGGAAATTCTACAGAATTTTCATTTGAAAATTCCGTTGACTTTTCGTGAAAATTCCGTTAACTTTCCGTCTGCAGTGTGCAGCCTGTAATGGACTCTAAGTTCTTAGCGAATACTTTACTATCAGTGCCACAAATACTGGTCAACTCCGGTAGGTGACGACCGTCGTCCGCACACATTCCGTTTACACTAGGTGTACAAAATACATCTTTTTCGAGAAACTTAGTTGAGTTCTGAACCGACACTGGCCGCACCTTAACCATTTTTCACATGACGCGTCTTTATACAACAACTTTCAAGTGTACTACGTGTAAAGAATACATTTTCCTCAAAGTAGTTGAGTTCTCGATTAAGATTATTCGCACCCAACCTATTTTTCTCTCAACTCGGTATTTTGCAACAATTTTTAAGAACAGCAGGTGTGAAAATGCATCATCCTCGATGAAGTTAAGTTCTAAATAAAGATTAATTGCAACCAACCCACTTTTCTTATGACGCGTCATCATACAATAACTTACAAGTGCACCAGGTGTAAAAAAAACATCCTCCTCGAGAAAATTAAGTTATAAATGAGGATTGGCCGTACCCAACTTATTTTTCAAATGACCCGTCATTGTGTAACAACTTCCGAGTCCACCAGGAAAAAAAATACATCTTTGAGGAAGATAAGTTCTAAATCAAGTTTGGCTGCAACCAACCCATTTTTTCGTGACGCATCATTATACAACACCTTTCAAGTGCTCCTAGTGAAAGAAATCATTTTTTAAGGATGTAGAATTCTAAATGACTATTAGCAGCACCCGAAACATTTTCCGCTTAGTAGAACAATTTCCGGGTGCAACAGCTGTAAAAAGTACATCTTTCTCGCTGAAGTTAAGTTCTAAATGAGGACTGGCTTGATGTTTAGTAATAATGTTTACGCTTAGACAAATAGTTATGGATTTCACTTTTCAGTAGAGGGTGAGTTTTTCACTCGAAGGAAAACTGAAAGGAACCCAACGTCGCGTCATTGCTCATGTGAAAAATTTTCAAACTTATTTCTTCTGACAAGAGTTCTAATATTCTTAGGACTTCAATATATATTTTCAATGTATTGAAGTATTAATATTAATTTGTAATTTAAGAAGCAGAAAAAGTTTGTATAAAATAAATTCTTTGTTATAAATTATTGTATATTATAATAATGACAAGAAACTTGTTAACCGTTAGCAGAATATATGCACAAGCGCAGTAAGTGTCTTTCAAACTATATAATATCTCGCGGGTAATTGTAGCAAGAATGGGTGTGCATGCGCAGCAAGTATCTTCTAACCTGCATGAAACTACGCGGCAACGTAACACCAACGCAACTGTAGCGTCACAGTCATGGTTTCGGAGCTGATCTTAGCATCTAGGTACTCAAGGCAGGCGTTTGATCTACTTTTTTGACTATGCTACTGTTTTTTCTCTAAGTATGCTCCCGAGTTTTTTATTTTTCGTAACTTCATCGCCAGTTTTATTTTTAATTTGGAAAACCAAAAGCTTGTTGCATATAAATGCATGCAATATTGAAAAATATAAATTTAAACGATAAGCTTTTTCTAGTACGCGAAAAGAATGAAGATGAAGGGTAGCCTGGAACTAATTCATTATGTTCTAAATAGACTAGCCAGGAACTTAAAAGATTACTGTAAAAATATTGATACATACACTGTGATAAATTTGTAATTTTACGTTTGATGATTGAAATTTTTAATTTATATCTTGGGGTTCGATGCCTGGCCGGTGCTTATGGAAATTTTTCTATGTACTTCTACATAGAAGTACTATCCTTGAAGTGTAGGTCCCCTCAGAAGAAGCCGGTTACAAACCAGTGTTAGAACCAGGGCTCTATGTCGAGGGGACTAGACTTAAGGGTCACTAGTCGATTTTGAGAAGATTCAAAAATTAGTCAGCGATCTCCTGGCGCTTAGAGCCTTTACGGAGGACTCACGCTTGGAGATTACTAGTCGATTTCGAGTTACGATCACATACACACACACACACACACTTCCATTAAACACCAGGACAGTGCCTCTAATATGTGCATCTAACTGATAAGCTCAGAGGGATTGCTCCGCCCACCCTAGCCTGCTAGAGAGGCTGCCGAATGTCAGGGTAGTTGAGGATCACTTTGCCCGATCAACAAAGTA
>JAUELO010459462.1:0-12579 GCA_032357855.1 Amphibolips quercusostensackenii
GGCATATTGTTCACAACGCCACACCAAATAGGTGGATTCAACTTAGAAACGCACGCGAGAAAATGGGAAGAAGAGCAAAGGGAAGATTAAAGCATCAAACGAAAATTTCTAAAGTAAAATTCCAGGCAAATGACTTGGTTATACCTAAAGTTACACACATCTCAAGTGCGTTTAAAAAAGAAGTGCATAATTTTTTCATATATTTGCGAGACTATATAAAATAACACAAGAAAATCATTCTAATGCATACAAACTGGTCGATATCCAAAACGAGAATGAAGTATTTTATTTATAAATAATTGAAGATAATATCTATAATGACAAAAGTCTGTACTGCTGACTAATTTTAGATAAGACATTGACAACCGTCTACGAATATAGAACAAAAATTATTCAAACTAATGAATTAAATTAAAAATTAGAAATGTTAAATTTAAAATTAGGTGTCGAATAGACGAACAATAAGACAGAAAGTTTGTAGTCCATAGAATATTTTTGCGGATGAAGAGACGAGCGACTTTCATACAGATTTTCAGTTTTTAGAAAATATAAAGTTTCAGATGTTAGATTGCAAGAGTCATAAGTTTGATAAAGCTGAACAAAATTCTTAAGCTCCTATGCTTAATACGTGATAATCATTGTAGACAAAAAAGAATTTTTTATGTGTACGAAAACCGTATAGAGAGAAGTTCAGAATGGCGTATGCTGAATGTGTGATACACTATTGTAAACTGAATAAAAGTGAATGAGATGTTAGGAAAACAGGTATGTTTAAAAACTCGACAAAAAGGTATACAAATGAAAAACCTTGAGAAAATTTTAGATGGACTTAGTGAAAAAAAAAACTTAGTAAAGAATAAATTTAATAAGGTGAAAATATTTATGGTAAATCTCTACACAATGTAAAAGCAGAATGCAAGTAGAGCGAAGCGGCGGTTATTTCAGGGCTATTTTGGAACTCTCTTGCCCGGTCTTCGAATATCAAAAGAAAGAACGTGTAAAACTGGAGCAACGAAGACACCACACATTGATAATTCGTGGAACAACCAAGTAGTTTGCGAATGATCAGTGAAAAAGAATCAAGTGATTGTCAACAGAAGGGCCACAGAGCGGATCAGGGCTCTGTTCGCATTTTCTCACCCTGTCGAAAATTCGAACAGAGGGATCGTATAATGAGCTGGTTACATGGATCGCCCCAGAACCCATAAATTTTATCATTCACGAATATTGAGCAGATCACAAAGGATCAACGAAGTTTTTTTGAGAAGCAGTGAGAAATTAGAATCTAAATGGCGGTATCGGGTGAGTGGTCAGAAGGTATCAGGACCCGCAAAGGAAAAGGCCTAATTAAACGGGAGTGGTACGTTTTCCTGGAGAATCGGTCAGTGTGCAAAAATTGGTGCTTTAAGTTGCAGTGGGCCGAAAAAAGAATCATATCTTTTACGGGGACGCTTGTCAAAGATTAAGGTATACCATCCCCTAAAGCAAGGGTGAGAGGTTCTACTACGGATCGTCCAGCTGCAAGGGAGAGCACGATGCTTCGCCACCGTCATTTTAATCATCATGTCGAGGTATTTTTGAAGTATGTAAGGACTGAGTGTCTCGGTGATCATTTGCTTTTATTTGAATAAATCAATGAAATAGTTAAGATAGGAACTCTCGGCTTATGCGAAGTTTAGGTGTGAAAGGTTGTGAGCTAGCCTCATGTCGGGAAATTGTGGTTGTGGAATCATTATATTCAGCTTCACCGTCTGTATCCTAAAACCCTCGGACTATCATAATTTCAAAAATAAAACTCTTCCTTTTGCATTAAATAAAAAAGGTGTTGAGTTAGAATCAAATTGGCTGTTGTTGTTGACTTCCCCATTTTTAGTCATAATGCCACATAAAAGAACGCCACCCGCTTTAACTCGGTTATCTCAAGCCTATTGATTGTTATTCTAACACTCCCACAAACTTACCCACGCAATAGAACTAAATTATGTTGAGCTCAAAATATTTGGTAAAGGTTTTCCAATTTTCTTCTTTGGAAGAATGACAATTTTTGGGAAAAATCGATATTTTTTCTAGTCTGATTTTTTAAGGCGGTCCTAAGGTTCTGGATTATCATTCTAATACCTCTTTAAATCCACCTAAGTAGTAGAAATGAATTTTTTGCAATACTTATTGACCGTAGATTCAGTTTCGTAGGTTTTGTATGTAGCGAAAAAAATTGATAATTTAATGCTATCCAAAGCGTCTAATAAATTTTCTTCCGCGTCTTCTTCGATTGGAAGGAATAAATAACAATAACTTTCTTTTTTAACTTCTTTTACCATTCCTTTTTGTAAATTGTTTAAACTGGGCAAAACTCCAAGTTTTGCTAATGCCCTTGATTCATTGTCATAGGGCGTGCTATCCGTAGCAATAAAATAAACGTAATTATCATTTCACATAGTCGGTTGATCACGATATTTAATTATATTTTCTGTCGCCAGAATTTGTTTTGCAGGTTGCGAGTTTTTAGGGAGGGTTTCTGCGGGTGTGGGATTTTCTTCATTATCATCATTTTGTGAATTACCTTTATTATTAGACCTATGCATTTTGTCAAATCGCATATGGTATCTTCGATTCCACGTGCATTCATTTTCGAATCGGTTTATTCGATTCGATCGATCCAACCGACGAATGCCCAAGAACCGACATTCAATCCGTGCCACGGTCGGGTCAGTTTCTTCGATTCGTTCGGCCCGTTGATCGAATCGATTAAGCCGATCTTCAAAGCATGCTGTCGTCGGATCGGTTTTTTCGATTCAATAAGCCGGTCGATCGAATTTAAAAAAAATGACATTTGATCCGTGCTAGGGTCGTACCTGTTTTTTCGATTCGATCGGCCTGTCGATCGAATGTCGAAAAATCAACATTCAATATTACCTTTGATTCGGTTTTTCGATTCGATTGGCCCGTGCGTCGGAAAATCCCATATTTTATGCGCATTAGGTAACTTTACTTTAACTTTACTTTTTTCCTTTCTTTTTATGAAGTGACCGTAGTCCATCAATAAACTAAAACAAGATGCTAGTGTCTATAAATAAATAATTCAAAAATCAAAATGTGAAAATAGATTGAAGAATTATAAAACATAATTTCTCTTCAATTAAATAACTTTTGGAGTTCGGAAAAATTTGTGTATGCCTACAAAATGAAGATTTTTTCAATCTTGAATAAATATGCTCCGAATTCTTTTACCTATTTATTTCACAAGTGGCTGAAGCCTAAAAAAGCAAAAGTTCAAGCGATAACTGATCAATATTTCTTTTACATTTATTTGCAATTTTGTATTTTATTGTTTGGAAAGATACAAATTTGGATTATATACGCTGTACATCTGAATTAATAAGGGCGTATTCATAAATTAGTGTGAAATTAAAAGTAACAAGTTTGTTTTTTCTAATAACTAGTAGGAATACTTAAAAAATCAATAATAATGACTTGCGCTATTTGATTAGTTAACTCTCACTCATTCAGATTTAGAGCGTTTAATATTTTTTGCAGGAATTTTAATTTTAATTTAATTTCATTTTAATTTTAATTAATTTAATTTAATTTTTAAACATTATTCTTCACTAGTAAAAATAGCGCACTCCGCTCTCTTTTAAGATGTTCCTTATTTTAGTTATCTAATTACTAAATTAAAAGATATGCTGAAATTTGCAGCGGTATGAAATATAATGAATAATAATTACAAATTAAAATAAATCGTATTTTCTCGTCGTCGAAAAATTCAGGTGAGGCGTGCGATTCGCCTCAAGGTACATATTGCGTTAGGTAAGAGATCGGCTAAACAAATTACCGACGGACTAGCACGGATTTTACCATACGATGACGTAACAAACAGTCTTAATCGTTTCCGTAATCCAGTAACGGCGCAAGAAGCACTCGGAAGCTTAAGAGTGGGGACAAACCCCAATTTTCCGGGATGACTAGACACGGTCAAAATAAATTTTAAAACACCTACATTGTCTTTCATGCAATTTTAATTTCAGTCAGCGACTTAATGATTCACATTTTTAGAATGTTTATAGTTTACTATCACAGAATTTTGAAAAAATTTTAAAAACAGGTCATCTTGAGGATTTGCAATAGAACTCATGTATTTTGAAGGCGTGTGAATAAAAATTCTTAAACTTTGCTGATTTTAAAGATAAAAAAAAACAAAATTCAAAACTTTTTAATTCTAAATTTTCAAAATTAAAAAATTGTAAGTGTCAGCCATTAAAATTACATAATTTTCCACTCTTGAACTTAAAACTTGCATAATTTTTAATTGTAGGTTTTCAAAATTGAAAACTCTTCAATTTCGAAATTTTCAAGAATAACAATTAAAGATTAATTAATTTGAAATGTTTGCATTTAAAAACAATGTAATTTATAATATTTTGTTGTTTGAATGTCTAGCTCAATTTTGAAAATTGACATTTAAAAATTCTTCAAGTTGAAATATTTTTATTTTGAGGACTCTTCAATATTTAATGTGTGAAATAAACAATGATATAATTTTGAGTGTTTTTTGTTATTGTTATAGTTTAATTTTAAAAATTTTAATTAAAAAATTGTTCAGTTTAATGGATTTTCGATTATCAATCGTTCAATATTGTGAACAGAAATAATGACAGCGTAGATTTTTTTCTTTTTAAATAATTATAATTTTTTACATATGCAACATATGCTTCCGTAGTCGTTTCATTTTAAGATAATGTTTATTTTCATACCTTTTGAATAAAACTCATTAAAATATAAAGGTTCCCATTTTAAAACTTGTTTGTTATCAAGCGATTGAATATAAAGTTTTTAAATGAAAAATTTTCAAGCTTTAGTCTGGCAAATTTGGGAAGTTCAAAATTGAGAAAAGTTCAATTTTAGTAGCTTTAGTTTGTTATTCAGTTTTGATTACTTTTAATTACAAAATTTTCAGCTCTAACAGTTTGAATTTTGGAATTTCAACTTGAATTTCAATGACCGCGAACAATTTGTGTGAACTGGGAAATAATCGGAAAATGACTGGAAATTCTTTTCGGTGGCGAAATTGTCCAACTCGAATTATTATTATAAGCGCATTTTCAAATTCCTTTTTCAATATAATTCAAATTTTTGAAACTAGGAAGTTTAAATCGAGATTATTACTTGCCAATTAGTCGTTTATAAAGTCCAACTTGTCAATTTCAATATTGGGCTTTACAATTCATATCTTTGTTTTAGGTGCAGAGTATCATGATATACTTAATACTGTCTAATTCATGACTTCTTATTAAAGGTAATTTAAAAATTTTATTTAACTTAATAACAAACAATGACAAACAACTGTAATAAAAATAAAATCCCATTTACAAATAACATCTAGTTAAAAAAGATAAAAAATCTATTAAAATCGGTTCCACATTTCTTTTTATAATATTATACAAAAATATTAGGGTAATTCCGGGACATATGCCCCGTCGGGCACATGACTCGGCGTTGAACTATTGAACGAAATACGTTACAATGTTTTATCAAATTCAAAGGCCGAGGTGACGTAATGTCTATTAGAAGGCAGGGTACAATTATTCAACTACTACACAATCACTAAACTATTCATAATCGCACGCTATGAAAATTTTAAATCGACGCGGGTTCGAACCTATAACAAATTTTTGTGACCCGGTTTATGAAAAATATTGCTACGCTTATAATAATACATGTACAACGATTTGAGAATGAGGATATAAAATGATTTTAAAACGCGATCAGAAAATTTCAAGTGATTCCAAAAGATTTCAAAATATTATTGAATATTTAAGATGATTAAACAAGATTTAAACTAAATTTGAAAATATTTTAAGATGTTTTAAAAGATTAACAAAGAAAATATATATATTTTAACAAATTTATTAGATTTTAAAGGATTTCCATACATTTCCGAAGATTTCAAGACATTCAAGAACATTATTTATTTTTAAAATTACTTGAAAATCTTTAAACTCATTTAAATTCTACTGAAATTCCTTAAAAATGCTTCAAAATTACAGGGTAGACGTTTTAACCTTTAAAAACTACTGTCTCTTCCTACAACTTTAAACACTACTCCTGGGTCTCTCACCCACTCGTGCGTCTATCTTTCAAGCGAAATTATTCCTGTGCCCTAAATTTTTTTTTGTGTAAATTCTCAACAAAAGTAAAAACAATAAGCAAAAGCAAGATTTGTGAAAAATCGATTTAACTACCAAAAAGTTTATTTAATACTTAAAGTAAATATTGTCGAAAATCGCTGGTACTATCTTAAATTATACAATCGAAACTATGCACAAAAAACTAAGGTTAAAAAAAATAATGTCTATTAGGAAAATGCAAGAGGTCAATATAGTAAATTTTAAAGTTTCTTGCTTCGGGAAAAAGTACATTAAAAAAGTTATTTTTTATACAAAAGCTGTTTTTATTGGAATTCCATACAGTGAAATGATCAATTATAGCATCAGAGAACAAAATTTAGATAAAATAGTAGTTATTAAAGTTCCGTAGGCAACGGAGCACAGGAAGCACATAGCAGCGACCTATGCTCTTCGCAGCCCAGATGCCTACACTTAGGGCACGTCATTTGCGTTTTTCTATCGTTATTTAGTGGACAGAATCTACATCTTCCAGGATTGCTTCATCACATCGGTCTTACTCTCGGAATCATCACTGAATCATACATTAAGAAACGTTTTGCTAGATTACCTAAGAAAATTGGTTTCATTTTTTACATAATTTTGTTTTAAAATAGGTTAGTATTTAAAGCAAATTATTGACGTTATGAAACAAACATGTATATATACTAACACATAAAAAATTTTAGTTTGGTCAAAAATGATTTAAAAACATTTATTTACCACATAAAAATACGTACTATAAACATTAGCATCAAATTATGAAGCATTGTGGAAAAATCTATTTTTTTCAATTCACTTACTTTTCCTGGTGCAACGTAAACACTACAGCCGGGTCTAGCGCGCACTGCTGTGGCCTATACTTCCTCCTCATAAGAAAATTAAAGTATCACCAAGATTTTCCTTTTGCGTACTAACAGGCCTTGCTCTAAGCTACATTTCCCTCTACCCTTCGCTCTAAGAAACCCATGGATTCCTATCGAAATTTTAACTTGAAAAATTCGCTTGGGTCTTGGTGACCCAACAGTAGTGCTTAAGGGTTAATCGAAGAAACAAATTTGTGGCCATTTCCCGGCTCTTCCCGATTTTTGGCGTTCGCAAACATTTTTCATAGTAATTAAAATTAAAAGATTCGAACTCTAAAGCTAACCATTTTTTCATTTGAACTAATGAAAAATGAACTGCAAATTAAAGCACTCGAAGTGGAATTAAAACTGAAAAATTAAGAATTTTTAACTTTGATAAATTGTGAAGTTTAAATATTCAGATTTAGTTCCGAAAATATAAATCCATATGATCATTTTCAAATCCTCCAAATTGAAAAATCAATCAATGAATTTCAAATTTCGAAGAATTATAGTATTTCAAACAATTCTAAGATAGAAAAATTAAAACTTGAACGATTAAATTTTTTTAAACTAAGCACTTTTCAAATTATAAGTTGAATTATTTTTTTAAATAGTATAAAAATATCTAAAAAGCTTCAAATTTTATTTAAAAATCTTAAAAAATCTGCATGTTGTGTAAAAATTTTTCAAATTTAGAATTATTTTTAAAAATTTTTGATAACTTATAATATCTTATGAAATTATTCAAATTTTTCCTAAAATTTGGAGAAAATCCTACAAAATTAGAACTCTTAAAATTATTATTCAAAATAAAAAATCATTTCCGATTTTCCTAGCAATCTTAAGAAAATGTTTTTATTCTTTTGAAGTCATTCACAATTCTTAAAAAGCTTCTAAATTTCTTGTTCAAAATTAGCAAAAATCTGCTTTTTGTTATAAATTATGCCATTGCTGTTTGCACCGAAATTGCGGTACGAATAGCTGGATTTCGTCGGGACGCACACTTCGCTCAAATGATTTGAAACCATTTCAAGTTTTAAATTATGTTTGAATCTTTTCAAAATATCTAAATATCTTTCAAAATTATTCTAATTGTTCTACAAATGGTGGGTCTTCAGTTATTATTCATACATCATAATTCAACAATTTCACTTATAAATTAATCATTTTTTTAAATAGATCAATTAGAATCGTAACATTCAAAGTTTAAAAGATCTTTTAAATTTTAACGATTCAAGGCTTCCCATTTTAAACAATTCAGTTTCAAATTATTTACTTTTGAATATTTGGTTCAAAGTTACTCGTCTCAAAAGAATAGTCAAATATTGCTGAATACTAAATAATAATTCTTTTTAATAATTACAAAATTTCAATTTTATTAGCCCTTGATTATGAATCTATTATTATGAAGTTACATGTTTTTAAATTTAAAATAGATTATGAGGCTTCAATCGGAAGTTTACACTTTTTTACTGAGTAAGGCTGTTTAATTGAAACAGATTAATTTTTATGTCAAAATCCGGAAATTCTAAAATTTATAAAATTCCCGATTAAAAAATGAAGCCTGATGCTACAGTTACGCGAAGTTATGGTCACGCGTGCAGCGTGGTTGGGGGAGCTGAAAAACGGTTTGGTGATCTGGAGTGAAGGAAAAAATTTTCATCAATCTTGTTGAAAGTCATTTCCACGCCTCGCATAGAAATAGACACTTCAAAAATAAATTCACTGTCATTTTCCGGGTTTTCCCGGTCTCAAAAATTCCCCGGTCCAGCGGCCACCCTGAATTACTTTAAATCTTTTAAATTCAATAAAAATATCTTAAACTCTTTTAAATATTTAAGCATCTTTTAAAATTTATTCATATACTTTACACTTTTTTCAATAAAATAAATCCCGTTAAATTTCTTAAAATCACTTACAATATCTCGAATTCATGAAAAGTATTTTAAAATCTTTGAAATCTTGCAAAATCTCTTGAAAATTGTTGTACTCTTTGTATTTTTTTAAAAATCTTTTAAAATTCTTTACAATAACTTGAACTATTTTGAAATTCATTTATAAACTTTAATCTTTTTAATTTAAAAAACTTTTTAAATCTTGTTAAATTCTGTTGAAATTCCTCAAAATCCTTTCAAACACTTGAACGCTTCCATCTTCCGTACCGATGGTGAAGGCACTTTTTTGTGTCGAGTGCTAGTTTTTTGGCTTTGGTGAAGGAAATGCAAGTTTTTGAGGTTAGGAGTAGGGAACATTGTTGCTGGTCATGAGGGCAAGAGTTAGGCAAGTAAAGAGCAGGAAATGTCCCGGAGCAATAGGTAAGGTAGGATGCCGACGAAATGAAGTCCACAAGCTGTCGACAGAGGGCGACAGTTACTGGACGATCACACAAAACAGCTCCGCCAAGCAAATAGAATGAAGCGTATCTACAGTTTGGATGAGTGATCTGTCACTTTTACTAATTTTTTAAATAGTACTAATATGTTCATGATTCTCCTGATGGTTATTGAATATTCATTTTAAAATACAATATACATAATGTCTATTCATAAAATCTACGAGAATTCAGGCTATTTGGATCCCATTTTAAAGATTCGTGAAAGTAACAGATGACTTATCCGAAATGCAGGTGCGCTTTATTTCATTTGCACAGCAAAGCAGTCAGTAGATGGAACAGGTGACGATGTAGAAAGCGTCGCTAGTGAAGGGGGGGGGGAAGGGAGACGTTGACTGTAGAGACAGCAGCGGTAAAGAGAAGTTCGAGACGCCGACCAGGGAGGGTATGGCAGCGAGAAGGAAAACAGGCACGGCCCCTAAATACGGAAGATCGTCAAACCTACAGCGTCTCAACAAGCTTGTGTAACGGTATGCTCTGATTTAAGAACTGAAGCTTCAGGGCACTAAAACCGTTTTACTAAATACTGTTTTAAATAGCAAACCTTTGGCGGGGAAAATCAAATGGCTTTGTTCCAGCGGACTAGAGTCAATTACAGCGCTTGGGACGTAACAAATTGGTGGCAGCTGTGTGGGATTTACCTGTGTCACGAAAACTAGGTCACTTAGCCAAAAGTATTCGTCTGACCAAACGTCGACCACTCTACTCCCTGGATTTGATTCAACTTCCCAATCGACATGGATGGTCTGTAGGTCTACATAAAACTTATAGAAAATAAAGGCTGCAAACGCATCTTTCTACAACCTTCAACGAGTAGCAGAAATATCTCACAAGAAATTAAGGAATTGGACATTTTTCTTGAAGGACAAAACAAGAAAAATGAAGCAAATCAAGTTCCTCAACAGAACAATAAAAATTAATAATGCAGAAAGTGAATTAAAAGTGATTTCTCTTTATTAAAAGATATTTAATATTTACATTTATATGTAAAATAAATAAAAATATTTTCTTCTTCTGAATCGAAGCTTATCCCAGAAAGGATATCATAAATTTTGTGTCGCACCAAATTTCGAGCCTAAGAGTTACCTGCAACAATAAATATAATTAACAAAATAGACTCTAAGAAACCCTAATTGACTGAAATTAATTTAATCGATCGTTATCGGTTGTAATGAACCACCAGAGATTCTTCAGCAACCGCAAGCCTAATGGATAATAATCACTAGGCTCATAAAGAGTTACAGCTTCAAGGGACTTTCTGAACTGCAGAACTTCAGCGAATCTTCGAGGAAACTTTAAGAACTTGAATTGGATCTTTATCTGAAATCTTTTAGAATCATCAAGAGAAAGTTATTCAACATCTTCTGCAGTAATTTTTCTCTCATCTTTTGTGTTTTAATGTCTAACGTTTATGTAATGTGTTAAGACGCAAGAGAAAAAAAGGTGTTAAGAAATAAGCGCAAAACTTTTGGATTATGAAGAAAAGTAAGTCTGAGCCTGACACTTAAAATACCTAACTTGCGAACCCGAAAGAGGATTGGGGATTCCGATTCTCTATCCTCGTCATGCAGCGATATTAGAACTGCGATTTCAAAACCGAAAAATAGAAAACGATCTTCTAAGAAAGACTATGTTGTTCCGCGTGCAATGGCTTCTACCAGTTCCGTGGTCCTTTTTAGTAATAACATAGAATAATGATCACTTTCAGGTCACGGAAATTATTCACCCTTACAACGTTATGAAACTTCGGTCTATATCCCTCACTCATTTTCAACAGATTTTCACACGTTAACCGGGACAAAAGATTTTAATCAAATTTTAAAAATCGTTCAAGAAATGATTCCCAGTTTTGACGAAGAAAATGTGCCTGTTTCTATTTTTTACGAACACTGAAAGGCCACGATCTCCCTGATCAGTCACTCTGGCATTCCGTGTCTTACTATGCTTATCAAAACTAAAATCGTGGGAAACGCGCGACATTATATCCAAGATATAAGAGGAGCTACTTTAGATAAAATTTTGCAAACTTTGAACCAAATTTATTTCCAGGACAAAGATATTAGTCAACTCATGCAAGATCTAGCTAACGTGAAAAGGAAACCAAATGAAACAGTCCCAGAATAAGGCGTGGGAGTAAATCTCAACATAAATAAATTGATTTTTTAAGTTCTTAAAAATAATCCTGGTGGAGAAGCCGTTAAGATGTGCAAAGTCTATAGAACCACTGCAATTGAAAACTTCTTACGTGGATTAGACCACAAAATTTACTCTAACATTAAAGATAAAGAAAGAAATACCCTAGACAAGGCAGTCGCACTCGCGAATCAAGAAGACCTCAAATTTAGAAGCTGGAAAAGAGGAGACCTCAGCACCGTCGGCGAACAAAACCTTTAGTTTAGGAGAAAAACCAGAGAAATGCGTCTAACTCGAACAAGCGAATAGCTCACTTGCGTATAGGAAATAAGGCCGAACATAGAAATGATAGAATCAGAAATATATCATGTTATTATTGTCACAAACTAGGGCATATGAAGAGAAACTGTCAATCGCTTCAAAAAATCAATTCATGTACTGGCAAATACAGTTGTAATTATTGTTTTGCGAATAATCATAATTAATATCCTGCGAAATACGAGCAAGGCATGACCTCGAAAGAGAAAAAGCACAGGAATTTACAATTAGAAATCAGACAAATTCTTACAACTCTGAACAAGGTTCTGATGATGCCACACCAAGACCTGCTTTAAGTCAAAGCACTGGGGGCCGCTAGACCCGAAATCTTTGCCAAAATTAATAACATCGTGATGTATCGCATAATCAGGCTAAAAGTGCTTACTCTGGGGTTTTTAGGGTCGCTGATCAAAAATTGTTGGTCAAAAATGCAAAATTAAAAATTTCGAATAAAAAATGGCATTGAGAATTGGAAAAAGTTAGCTTGCTAGGTGGTTCTTAGGCTCACTCACTGCGAATTTTTAGTCAAAGTGTCTGAATTCAAAATTGCGGATTCAAAATGGCGTCCAAAATCAGAAAAGCTGACGGATTAGGCTAAAAATGCTTAGTAGGTGGTCTTGAGGGTTACTTATTGCGAATTTGTAGTCAAAACCTATGCTCTTCGCAGCCCAGATGCCTACACTTAGGGCACGTCATTTGCGTTTTTCTATCGTTATTTAGTGGACAG
>JAUELO010459469.1:0-12579 GCA_032357855.1 Amphibolips quercusostensackenii
AAGGCTTTCTCCTTCGAAGCACGAGATTTTGAGAGCGACGTCTTGTACGTAAACTTTTAGAGACGAGCATTTGAAAGATCTCCTTAAAAAATATGAAAGAATTCCAAAGAAAAAAATTAGGCCTGGAAAGCCTTATTCGAAATAAAGAAAAATTTGAATAGACTGGCTATAACGTAAGAGCCTTATATGAATATATATGCGATAAAATAAAAAGTTTTTGAGCGATAGCTAGGAAAATTCTATTGAGAGAAAAAAAGGAAATAAAATGAAAATAAATCTATTCGAATGTACAAAAAATTCACATAAAATAAGAGTCTATTTTATGCAAGATCCATATTTAGATTCGTTAAGATAGATTAGGCCGGCAAATAGAAGTAATAAGGATAAATAAGAAAAAGAATTGGTTTTCGATATACCCATTTACATACGTATAATTAATCAAAGAGAATAGAAAATGCGTATAGGTCATTTCGTATCTTAGAAATACGACAATTCATGTATACTACTTGCGATTATTCCATGATTTATAATAAACAATTAGTTTTTATCTATTTTAAAGAGAAAAAAAAATTCTTTATTTCTTCTCCCGAGTCGACACCTCATAAGAATTTAGTAAAGCAAAAGTCTAATAGCTTTTAACCTGTTTTGGCTTTAAAATGCAACCATTTAATTTTTTTGAAAAATTATGTATATTATTAAAAATCCATCTATTATGATAAAACATCAATTTTTGTTTTGGAAGACTCAGATTTCAAAAACTAATTATTCGGTCAAAAATTTAACTATTTTTTTAGTTTTCATTTGTGGTTGAATTCAAACGGTGAAAAATGCGTTTTATTCTAATAAATATTTATTTTTTAACTGCAAACCTAATGCCATCATCTTATGTTGAACTATGGTCTTTTTTAGTTAAAAATTCATCTATTTTGATGACAATTTAAGGACTTTGCTGAAAATTCGTCTTTTTATGTAGAAAATTATTCTAGGTGGTGAAAAATTTCTCTATTTGGTTTGGAATTTAATTTTTCTTTTGGTTTTTTGTGCTTGAATTTAACTGGTTAAAATTGGTTTGATTTCGTTCTAAACTTATTTTTTAGGTCGAAAATTTAACGATTCCATTTTGTGCTGAAAACTTATATATTCTAGTTAAAAATTCAACTATGTTTATACAAATTTATGTATTTTGTTTAAAATTTATGTTTTCTGTTACAAACTGATATTTTTAAATGAAAATTCATTTTTTTGGTCGAGAATTTAACTTTTTTTAATTTGGCTTTTATGGTTGAATTTATTTAGTTAAAAATTTGTTCTCTTTCGCTGAAAACTTATTTTTGATCTAAAAATTTAATAGTCTTCGTTTATGTTTTCAAATTATCTTTTTCGGTCAAAAATTCATGTATTTGGTGGGAAATCCATGTATTTTGTAAAAAAAATTGGTCTTTTGACTAGGAAAATAATCTGGTTCTTTAAAAATTTATTCTTGTCTGAGAATTCGAATTTTTCAAAATTATTTTTATATTGTTGGATACATCTGGTTGAAATTTGTTTTATTTTGTTAAAAATTTATTTTTTTTCGATTAAAATTTAACGATTTCCTTTTATTTTGAAAACTGATCTCTTTTAGTTAAAGGTTTAACGATATAGTTGAAAATTCAACTATTTGGTTGAAAATTTATGTATTTTGTTGAAAATTCAATTTTTTTGCGTAAAAAATTGATCTGGTTTGTTAAAAATTCATCTTTTGGTTGGATATTCACCTAGATATTCTATTTTATATTTAAAGCTGATGTAAACTAAAAGCAGCTGTTAAACATTTGCCTTAACAAAATGTAAAGATTTTATTTTATGTTGCAATTTGATCTTTGGTAATTAAAAATTTAACTATATAGGTGAAAAGTTATGTATTTTATTGGAAATTCATGAATTTTATGAAAAATTTGTCTTTTTGTGTGAAAAATTAATCTCTTTCGTTGAAAATTAATCTCTAGTTGAGAATTTGATGTTTTTCTCAAATTGTTTTTATGTTGTAAAATTTATCTGGTGGAAAAATGTTTTTTTTTTGTTGGAAATTTGTCCTTAAAAGTAAAGATTTAACGATTCCATTTTATGTTGAAAACTCATCTTTTATATTTGAAAATTCAATTGTACAAAAGAAAATATAACTATTTGGCTATAACGATTTGGCCAATGATCTGGACTGAAACAATAGATACATTTTTAAACTAAAAAAGATAATGAACAAAATTATTTTGTTAAAAATTATTTTTTTTTTGTAAAAAAAGTTTTTTATTTAAAAATTCAACTATTCTATTTTTCGTCATTAAACGGATCTTTTTTTGCATAAAAGTAAAATTGATGTTCAATCCTTATCTTTTTTAGTTAAAAATTTATGCGTTTTGATAAAATTTGGTTTCTTTTGTTAACAATTTGTCTTTTTGCGTGAGAGAAAAATTAATCTGGTTAGTGAAAAATTTATCTTTCAGATCGGGAAATCGATTTATTTCAAATAGGCTCTTAAAGTTCAATTCAACTGGTTAAAAATGTGTTTAATTTCGTTGAAAATTTATTTTTCACGCTGAAAATTTAACGATTTCATTTTAGGTTGGAGAGTGATCTGTTTGTATGAAAATTTAACTATTTGGTTGTATATTAAAATATTTGGTTGAAAATTAAACTATTTGGTTGGAAATTAATGTACTCTGTTCGAATTTTTTTTTTATTCGTGAGGATTTAACTATTTTTTTAAATCAGGCTCTTACGGTGACATTCAACTCGTTCGAAATTAATTTATTTCGTTGAAAAATTGTTTTTCAAACTAAAAACTTGAAGATTTTATTGCATATTAAAAACTATTTTTTTTTTTTTTTGAAAATTCAACTATTTTGCTACAATTTGGTTCGAAATTCGTCTTTTTGCGTTGAGGAGTAGTCTGGTTGTTCAAAAATTGTTCTTTTAGGTTTCCATTATATTGAAATGAAATTTTTTGTTGTGAATTTATGTATTTTATTAAAAATTTATTTTAAGGAAAATTACTGCATATTGTACAAAAGTGGTCTTTCGGGAAGAAAATTAATCTGTTCTGTTGAAAATTTATCTTTTCGGTTAAGGCTTTAACTTTTTTTTTTATGGTTGAATTCAATTTGTTATAAATGAGTTTCATTCTGTCAAAAATTTATGTTTTTAACTGAAAATTTGATGAATACATTTTGTTCTAAAAACTGATCTTTTGCAGTTAAAAATTTAACTATATGGTTAGAAATTCATGTATTTTTTTTTAATTTGTCTTTTTCGGTAAAAATTTAATCTGCTTTGTTGAAAATTCATCTTTGGTTGAGGTTTCAAAATTTTTTTTAATTAGTCTTTTATTGATGTATTCATTTAGTTGAAAATTCATTTCTTTCCGTTAACATTTTTTTTTTTTTACAAAAATTTTGTACCTTAAATTTTTAAATATCCCATTTTTGATTATTAAATTGACCTTTTTTTAATTAAAAATTCAATTATCTGTATAAATATTCAACTCTTTTGCTTAAATTTTATATATTTTGTTGAGACCTCGTCTTTTTGGGATAGAAAATTAATCTGATTTGTTGAAATACCTTAATTTTAGTTGAAGATTCATTTTTTTTACAATTATTTTTTTATGGTTGAATTCAACTGGTTGAAAATTCGTTTTATTTCGTTAAAGTGTGTTGCTGATGAAAATTTAACGATTCCATTTTTTTTTGAAAATCGATCATTTTTAGATGAAATTCATGTCTTTTTCTTTAAATTCGTCTTTTTGGCTAGAAAATTAATTTTTTGTTTAAAAATTTATCTTTGGCTGAAGATTTGAATCTTTTTTGAATTGGACGTCTATGGTTGAAAATTTCTTATTTAATTTGATTTTAATAAAAATTAATTTTTAAATAAAAATTTAACGATTTCGTTTGATCTCAAAAACTTATCTTTTTCAGTTGAAAATTCAATTATTGAGCTGAAAGTGAAGGTATTTTTTGTTAAATTCATGTATTTTGTAGAAAATTCATGCATTTTGTGAAAAATTCGTCTTCTTGGGTTTGAGAATTAACATAGTTTTTAAAAAATTTATCCTTGGCTGATGATTCAATTTTTGAAAAAAATTATGCTCTTGTTGTTGAATTCATCTGGTCAAAAATTTGTTACGTTTTGGTAAAATTTTTTTCAAGCTAGCAATTTTACGCTTTCATTTCATGTTGAAAACTAATCTTTTTCTTACATAAATTCTACGATGAAAATTTGCCTTTTAACTAAAAATTAAACGATTTCGTTTTATGATAAAAAGTGATTTTTAAAAATAAAAATTCAACTATTTAGTTGAAAATTGATGTATTTGTGGAAAATTCGTCTTTCCGTTAAAAAATTAATATGGTTCTTAAAAAATTCATCTTTGGCTAAGGATTCGTTTTTTTTAATTAATCTCTTATGATTGAATTCGACTAATTTACATTTTCTTTTACTTTGTTAAAAATTCATTGTATTTCGTTTAACATACTTTTTTTCAAATTAGTCTTCTTGGTGAAATTAAACTGATTTAACATTTGTTGTATTTTGTTGAAAATTTTTTTTTTAAGTGACAATTCACAGTTTCATTTTATTTAAAAAAAAAGAATTGTTTGTAGTTGAAAGCTCATGTGTTTTCGTTATTGTTCATGTGTTGGTTTCGATAAGGAATCAATTTTTAAATTGAAAAGTTAACAATTGCATTTTATCTTGCAGACTGATATACTTTAGTTAAATATTCGAATATTTGACTATTTGATCAAAAATTAAAATATTCACTGACAAATTCAAACATTTTGTTTAAAATTTATATTTTTATCTGGGAATTTGATTTTTTTTCAATAAGTTTTGTATGGTGAAATTCAACTATTTGGTTGAAAATTCATGCATTTTGTGCAAAAATTCGTCTTTTTTGCTAGAAAATTTATTTGGTTTAAAAAAAAATTTTTTTTTTGACTGAGCATTAGATTTTTTTTTCATTGGGTGTTTGTGGTTTAATTTATCCGGTACAAAATGCGATTTTTTTCAAAAATATATTTATTTAACTACAAATTTTATGGTTCCATTTTATGTTTAATCCTGATCTTTTGTATTATAAAATTTCTGTATTTTGTTGAAAATTATCGTTTTATTTTAAAAATTTGTCATTTTGGTTACAGATTTAACTTAAAATATAAATAGAATAAATATATATACAAATAAATATAATGAATATAAATACATAAAAAATGTATATATTTTGTAAAATATTCCTGTGTTTTGTTAGAAATTTGTCATTTTGTCTCGGAATTGCATTTTTTTTTAAATTAGTCTTCTTAGCAAAATTTAACTGACTGAAAATTTGTTTTATTATTTTTTTTCAATCAATTTTCTGAATTAATAACACATAAATTAATTTCATAGTGAAAATTGACCATTTTTAGTTGAAAAATCAACAATTTTATAAAAAATTTATATATTTTGCTTGAAATTCGTCTTTTTGGGTAGACAATTTATCTGGTTGTTAAAAATAATTTATTTTGTTTGAGGAATTAACTTTTTTTTATTGTTCTTTTGTGGTTATACTAGAAAAAATTTTAATTAGTTTTATTTTGTTGTTAATTTATTTTTAAACTGAAAATTTAACAATTCCATTCTAAATTGAAAACATTAACTAATAATTTAAAAATTTATGTATTTTGTGGAAAATTCGTCTTTTTGTCAAGAAAATTAATCTGTTTTTTAAAAATTAATCTTTTGGCTGAGGAATCTGTTTTTTGAAATTAGTCTTTAATTGTTGAATTTAACGAGTTAAAAATTTGTAAAAGTGCATATTATTTTGTTCAAAATGTATTTTTCAAGCTGAATATTTAAAGATTTTTTTTCATTTAAAAAAATGATTTTATTTAGTTAAAAATTCAACTTTTGAGTTAGAAATTAATGCGTTTTGCTTAAATTTCATTTGTTTTTTAGCAATTTCGTTTTTTTGCTCAAAAAATTAATCTAGTTTGATAAAAATTTATCTATTTTGGTGTAAATTTGCCTTTGTAGAAAAGTAATCTGGTTGTTGTTGTTTATTTTTATATTTTAATATTTATATTTTTTTCAAATTCATTACTTTTATATTTATATTTTCGGTTGAAAATTTAGCTAATTATTTTAATTTTTTATTTGCGGTTAAATTCCACTGGTAAAAAATGCGTTTTATTTTGTTAAAATATTATTTTTTAAATTAAAAATTCAATAGTTTCATTTTAGTTTGAACACTGATTTTTTTCAGTTAAAAACTCAACTATTTGGATAAAAAGTTACGTATTTTGTTAAAAATTCCTGCGTTTTGTTGAAATTTTATTTTTTTTTTTAGAAATACATGCTAACATTGCTAACAAAAACGGAATAATTATATTTGCAATAAAAAAATTCATTTTTTACATCAGAAAATTATAACAAAATAGGTCAATTATAGTATCATTCAAAAAGATGAAATCCCAATTAAAATTATGCATTTTTAACGAAAATAAAAATGTATAACAAAATATTTATACTTTCAAAGAATAAGTTAAAATTTTCAAAAACAAGAGAATAAATTTTTAGCTAAGCAGATTATTTCACTACAGAAAAGATCAATTTTTTAATGAAATACATAAATTTCTAATCAAATAGATAAACATCAAATCGAAAAATTTAATTTACAAAATAATTTAGTTACAAATTTTTTTTCTTTCTCTTAGAATGGATTTCCTTTAGTTCAAAATTCATCTCTTTGATCAAGGATTTAACTTCTTTTTTAGTTTTTTATTGTTGAACACAACTGGTGGAAAATTTATTTTATTCACCTAAAATATTTGTAAACTGGAAATTTAACAATTTTATTTTAGGTCTTAGATTTGTCTTCTTTAGTAAAAAATTCAATTATTTGGTTAAATTCAAATGGTTGATTCTTTTTATTTCGTTGGAAATTTATTTTTAAACAAAAAATGTAACCATTCCCATTTACATTAAAAACTGGTCTTTTTTAGCTACAAAATAAACTCTTTGGATAAAAATTGATGTATTTTGTTAAAAGCTTATTTGTTTTGTTGAAAATGAGTGTTTTTTACATTAGATCAACCCTTTTTTCAATTCGTTTTTTATGGTGAAATTCAACTGATGTGAAATTTTTTTGTATTTCGTTAAAAATTTATTTTTCAAGCTAAAAACATAACAATATAATTTCATGTTAAAAACTTATGTTTTTAGGTAAAAAATTAATCTGGTTGTTGAAAATTAATTATTGAGTTTGAGTTTTTAACTTTTTTTATTCAGGCTTTCATGGTTGAACTCAATAAGTTAAAAATTTGTTTCACTTTGTTAAATATTGAGTTTTTGACTGGAAATTATCGATTCTATTTTATTTCAAAAGCTGATATTTTTAGTTAGAAATTAT
Organism: Amphibolips quercusostensackenii; assembly: GCA_032357855.1. Lineage (NCBI taxonomy): Eukaryota > Metazoa > Arthropoda > Insecta > Hymenoptera > Cynipidae > Amphibolips > Amphibolips quercusostensackenii. The sequence continues at coordinate 7,427 of JAUELO010459469.1, forward strand.
CGATTAATTTAAATATTTAAACATTTTGTGGCAAATCCATGCATTTTGTAGAAAATTCGCCTTTTTGTCTTGAAAATTAATCTGGTTCTTTAAAAATCCATCTTTGGCTAAGGATTACAATTTTTTTAATTAGCCTTTTATTGTTGAATTCACCTGGTCAATAATTTGTTGAAAATTTATTTTATTTTCTTGAAAATATATTTTTTAAGCTTAAAATTTATCGATTTTTTTTTATTTTAAAAAGTGATCTTATTTAGTTGAAAATTTAACTATTTAGTCAAAAATGTATGTGTTTTGTTAAAATTTTATTTGTTGGATATTCGTGTTTTTGTTTAGAAAATTATTCTGGTTTGATGAAATTCACCTCTCAAACTGAATATTGAACTTCTTTTAAAATAAACATGTTATGCGGAATTCAACTGGTTAAAAATTAGTTTTATTTTGCTAAAAATTTCATTTTTCTTAATAAAAATTATATGATTTCACTTTGTTGAAAAAACATATTTTTTAGTTGAAAATGTAACTGTTTGGATAATAAGCAATGCATTTTCGAAAAAACTCATGTGTTTTGTTGAAATTTTATTTGTTTTGGTAAAAATTAGTTTTTGGTTTGGCAATGATCTGTCTTTTTAATTAGTCTTTTATGGTAAAATTTGGTATATTTGCTGTAAATTTATTTTTTCTTATAAATCTTTACGATTTAATTTTATGTTAAAAACTACTATTTTTTAGTTAAAAATTTAACCATTCGCATAAAAAGTTATTTATTCTGTTATAAATGTGTCTTTTTGAAAATTAGTCTTTTTATCTCGGGATTTAACTTTTTTGTTTTTATTATCTTTTTATGGTAAAAGTCAACTAATTTAAAATTTGTTTTATTTTGTTGAAATTTATTTTTTAAACTAAAAACTCAGCGCTTGAATTTTATGTTTAAAAATGATAGTTTTTAGTTTAAAAATTGATATTTTTGGATAATAATTGATGTATTTTGTTAAAAGTTAATTTTTTCATTCAACTTTCTTCTTATTAAGGCTTTTTCAGTTGAACTTAAATATTCAATAATTTGTGTAATTTTTTAGGTAATTATTTTTCAACTGAGAATTTATCGATTTCGTTTTATGTTAAGAATTAATCCTATTTTAGTTAAAAATACAAGTATTGAGTTGGAAAAACACATATTTTGTCGAAAATTCATCTTTCTAGCTAAAAAATTAATCTGGTTCTTCAAAAAATCATATTTGGCAAAAGCTTCTACTTTTCTTAAAATGAGTCTTTTATGGTTAAATTGAAATGATTCCAAATTGTTTTGATTTCCTTGAAATTTTTTTTTCAACTGAAAATCCAATCATTTTTTTTTATATTAAAAACCTATATTTGTTGTTAAAAATTCAATTATTTAGTTAATAGTTAATCTATTTTGTTAAAAATTCGTCTTTTCGTGAAAAATTGATCAGGTTGGTGAAATTTCATCTTTTTAGTTAAGGATTCAACTCTTTTTTTTTAATTTATCATTTATGGTTTTATTCAACTGATTAACAATTTTTTTAACTGAAAATTCAATGATTCAATTTTAAATTAAAGACTTACCTATTTCAGTTAAGAAGTCACTAATTTAGTGAAAAATTTGGCCTTTTGGGTAGAAAATTAATCAGGTTGTTGAAAATTCATCTTTTCGAATAAGGATTAATATTTTTTTTAAATTAGGTTCTTATGATTTCATTTAACTGATTGAAAATCTGCTTAATTCTCTTGAAAATTTATTTTCTTACTGGAAAAATTGACCATTTTGTTCTACCTTAAAAACTTATATTTTTTAGTTAAGAATTAAGCTATTCAGTTAAAAATTTATATAGTCTGTTAAAAATTCGTCTCTTTGTGTACAAAATTAATCAAGTTGTTAAAAATTCATCTTTTTGCTTAAGGAGTAGCTTTTTTAATTAGGATTTTATGATTTTATTGATCTTATTAAAAATTTTTTCTTCTTACTGTAACTTTAGCGATTTGATTTTATATTAAAGACAGATCAGTTTTGGGTCAATTTTCAAATATTTTTTTTTTAAATTCATGTATTTTTTTTAATTCGTCTTCTTGGGCAGAAAATTAATTAGATTGTCAAAAATTCCTCTTTTTGGTTAAGGATTCAACTTTTATTAATTAGGCTTTTATGATTTCACTCAATTGATTGAAAATTTGTTTAATTATGTCAAAAATTTGTTGTTTTTTTACTGAATATTTGACGATTACATTTTTTATTAAAGGCAGATCTCTTTTAGTAGAAAATTTAACTATTTATATAAAAATGCATGTGCTTTGTTAGAAATCCGTCTGTTTGCATAAAAAATTAATCAGGTTGTTGAAAATTTATCTTTTTGGGTGGGGATTCAATTTTTTTCAATTAGGCTCTTATGATCTTATTTACTGATTGAAAATGTGTTTAATTTTGTTAAAAATTAATTCTTTCACAAAAAAATTAACTATTTCGTTTAACGTTAAAAGCTGACAATTTTTGGTAAAAAATTAAACACTTTAGTTGAAAATTAATTTTTTTTGTTGAAAGTATGTCTTTTTGGGCAGAAAATTAATCATATTGTTGAAAATTTATGTTTTTTGGTTAAAAATTTAACTTTTCATGATTAGGCTTCTATGATTTCATTTAACTAATTAACAATTTATTTAATTAGGTTGAGAATGTGTTTTTTCACTGATAATTTAACGGATCCATTTTTTATTCAAGACTGTTTTGTTTTAGTTAAAAATTCAACTTTTTAGTTAAAAATGCATGTATTTTTTTGGAAATTCGTCCTTTTGTATAGAAAATTAATCAGATTATCAAAAATGCATCTTTCTTGTTAAGGATTCAACTTTTTTTTTATTAGGCTTTTATGATTTCATTCAACTGATCAAGAATTTTTGTAATTATGTCAAAAATTTGTTGTTTTTTTTCGCTGAAAATTTAACAATGCCGTTTTTAATTGAAGACACATCTGTTAGTGAAAAATTTAACTATTTAGTCAAAAATACATTTGCTTTGTTTAAAATCTGTCTGTTTGCACAGAAAATTTATCAGGTTGTTAAAAATTTATCATTTTTGGTTGAAGATTCAATTTTCTTTTATTTAGGGTCTTATGATTTTATTTAACTGATTAAAAATTTGTTTATTTATTAAAATTCCTTTTTCTACTGCAAATTTAACGTTCTATTTGATATTAAAGACAGATCTGTTTTTGTTTAAAAATCAACTATTTAGTTAAAAATGCATGTGTTTTGTTGAAAATCCGCCTGTTTGCATAAAAAATTAATCAGATTGATGAAAATTTATCTTTATGAATGAGGATTTAAATTTTTTTTATTAGGCTTATATGATTTATTTAAGTGATTTAAAATTTGTTTCATTCTGTTTGAAATTTATACTTTTAACTAAAAAATTAATTATTCAGTCTTACGTTAAGAACTGGTATTTTTTAGTTGAAAATTCATGTTTTTCTTTTAAAGTCGTCTTTTTAAGCAGAAAATTAATCAGGTTGTTGAAAGTTCATATTTTTGATTAAGAATTCAACTTTTTTTTAATTAGCCTTTTATTGTTTTTTTTGTTAACTATTTAAATCTTTTCCATCTGAAAGTTTAACGATTTAATTTTATATTGAAGACTTACCTGTTTTAGTTGAAAATTCATGTATTTTGTTAAAAATCCGTCATTTTGTGTAAAAATTAATCAGGTTGTTGAAAATTCAACTTTTTGTTGGAAAATTCAATTCTTTTTTTTAATTAGGCTCTCATGATTTTATTAAAGTAATTAAAATTGGTTTTTTCAACTGAAAATTTGACAATTAAAATTCATAGTAAAGACTAATCTGTTTTAGTTAAAAGTTCATGTACCTTGTTGAAAATTTGTCTTCTTGGGTAGAAAAGTAATCAGGTTTTTGGAAATTTATCTTTCTGTTTAAGGATTTAACTTTTTTTGATCAAGCTTTTATGACTCAACTTAAATAATTAGAAATTTGTTTAATTTTGTTAAAAATTCATCTTTTTGGTTAAGGATTCAATTTATTATATTTCGACCTTTATGTTTTTATTTAACGGATAAAAAATTTGTTTTTTTGACTAAATATTTAACGATTTTATTTATATTTAAGACAGATTTGTTTCGTTGAAAATTTAACAATTTACTTTAAAATTCGTGTATTTTTATGAAAATTCGTCTTTTCGGATAGAAATTAAATCAGGTTGTTTGAAATTCATCTTTTTTTTTGAGGATCAACTTTTCTTAATTACACTTGAATGATTTTATTCAACTGATTGCCAATTTGTTTAATTTTGTTGAAAATTCGCTTTTTTACCGAAAATTTAGCGATTTGATTTCAATTCGGAAACTGATTTGTTTTATTTTGAAATTTAACTATTTAGTTGAAAATGCATGTATTTTTTATAAAATTGTCTTTGTGTGTATACATTTAATCATGTTGTGGAAAATTTATCTTTTTGATTGATGATTCAACTTTTTTTTTATTAATCTTTTATGATTTATTTTATCTGAATAAAAATTTCTTAAATTTTGTTGAAAATTTGGGCTTTTGTACTGAAAATTTGACGATTCGATTTTATGTTGAAAACTGATGTTTTACTTAAAAATTTAACCATTTCGTTGAAAATTTATGTATTTTGTTAAAAATGTGTCCTTTTGTGCAGAAAATTAATCAGATTGTTATAAAATCATCTTTTTGGTTAAGGATTTAACTTTATTTATTAGGCTTTTATGATTTAATTTAAATGATTAAAAATTTATTAAATTTTTTTGTAAAATTAATCTTTTTGATTTAGAATTCAATTTTTCTTTTTTAATTCGGCTTTTATGATTTTATTTAACTGAATTAAAATTTGTTTTTTTAACTGAAAATTAAAGATTCAACTTTATATTAAAGACAGATCTGTTGTGGTTAAAAAATTAACTACTTAGTTAAACATGCATGTATTTTGTTGAAGATTCGTGTTTTTTTGTAAACAATTAATTACAATGTTGAAAATTTATCTTTTCTGTTAAGGATTCGTTTTTTCTAAATTAGGATTTTATGATTTCATTTATCTAAATGAAATTTTTTTTCTAATTTTGTTAAAAATTTTGTTTCTTTTTATTGAAAATTTAACGATTCAATTTT
>JAUELO010459486.1:0-12578 GCA_032357855.1 Amphibolips quercusostensackenii
TTTCTTATGTCCAAATATTCATGTAAAATGTGATGTACCTGCTCAGTTCAAATGCTTACAGCATCAGCCACCTCACGCACTTTCATTCTCTTATCGTCCAATATCATTTCATCGATTTTATCGACGATTTTTGGCGTGATAACCTCTTCTGAGCGACCTGAGTGTTCGGCGTCACTTGTGCTGGTACGACCACAACGAAACTCAGTAAACCAATTCTTAACTATTGAAATTAATGGTGCAGAGTTTCCATAGTACTTATCAAGCCTTTTCTTCGTTTCAGTGATATTTTTTTACGCAAAAAATAATGCTTGATCAGCACACGAAATTCACTTTTTTCATTTTCGTTAAAATTTACGAGGTTCTGTACTCTCAATGGCTGTAGAACACAAACTAAGTGACCCAGCTTGCTCCAAATTTAACAGGTCACGCAATGAGTGTTGCATTTATACTAACTGCGCAGGAAATTCAAAAATTGGCTGACTTATTAAACAGCCCTTGTAGATAATCGTATATTTGTATACCGTAAACCTCATGTAATAATTTTGTGAGTCTTTAAAGAAGTTAAGGGGTGTTTGGACTAGAAAACTGCTCACAGAAAAACGACACAAATTTTTACCTTTTTTGTCAACTGGGGCGGTTGCATTGTTAAAAATTGAATAAGAGGCTGGGTAGGCAAATTGCAAGACTACTTTAAATTAACATAAACATTATATTGTCTTTTATTTACTAAGTTCACATACGTCTTCCTGCTTTCTTCCTTGGTCTTTGCAGATTTCTCAATCTTTTTCGGTTTCGCCCATTAGTTTTCTAAGCCACAGCACGAGTTAAATTCAAGAAAAAAAGTCTAAGAAATTCTCGGGGGTCACGGCTTTTATGGCCTGCAGCGGTTATCACAGGCTGCAACTTGAGATTTAAAACTGGGACATTTCTAGTCGTATCTCAAAAACCCGTAAAGATTTTTGAAGTTATATTGACTCAAATTGAACATAAGACTTGAAAGACAGTGTGGTATAAATTTCGGACTTTTGATACAATGTGTGTAGGTTATACCACAAGTTAAAGACAAAGTACAAAATTTGAGAAATACTTTTGCATTTTTTAACTGTTTGCTAGGTATATTATCTTTAGAACGTTAAAGACATCTTCATTGTAGGTCAGTCGACGCAAAATTTGGTAAGCCTTTCAAGAGTTTTTTAAACAGGTTGTTAACTTTTTTTTTGACGAACTATTACGTTTTTAAGTCAGCAGCGATTTTTAATAGTACTGGCGCTGGTCATATCAACAATTTTTGACGGTATTGTTGTTTACTTATCTTTAATGAAATTTGATGATTATTTAAAATCTAGAAATTTTTAATTAAAACAAAATTTGCAGGTATGAAGTCAAAATCTGATTGTTTTTGCTGCCACGTGAACCTAACGTACTTCCAGTTGTAAAATTTATACGAATTCAATGTCATTAGGGAAACTTTTCCAATTTCATTTTTTCATGACACAAAAAAACTTAAATAAGGTTTCGACAAAATGGCAATTGGGATAGATTGCAGAATATATCGCACAAATTTTGGTTTGCGTTTAGCTTGAAAAGTATGCTTAAAAATATAGATATATTATATTATTACATTCGCCAATGAAATTAAGGATAAATGCCAATAATAAGACGAGCGTATAAACAATCCTCATATTTAGAAATTAGAAAAAAAATGTATCAAGGTATTGATGCAGAATGTGTTTAACAATAAAGACAATAAATATTCTAGTCTTACATTCGAATATATATTTGTCATTACCTCAGCCAATTTAGGCATCAATCGCATTATATTCTGACATTATCACGAAATCTATACATAGATTTCAAAATTTTATACGCTATTACCTACAATTTCAGGATGTCAACCTTTGCAAAAATTAAAATGAAGTCTCTCATAAAAAATTCGTTTTTTTAAAAAAGAATAAAAAAATAAGTAAATACATTTTATAGCATCAAGAACGGAAATCTATATATCGTGCCTCCACCGTTTCAGAAAACAGTTAAAGTTTTTACCTGAAAAAATGAATTTTCAACAAAATATATTAATTTTTGCTTCCTCATAGAGGAAGCTTTGTAATGGTAACATCTTTGATCATTTTTAAATTCGTTTAATTAAACGAACCCTAAGGATTTTTAAAACCAAAGGATTTGTAAAAATATTTATTGTATTTTTTTCTAGCACTTTATAATATTTTAAAAAGCGCTCTTTTATAGTAAAACTTCCTTCATTACCGCAACTCAAAATTGATACAAAACATAAAATATGCCTTGGTTCGAATGGAATCAATTGACCTATATTCACATATTTCATTAAAGAGTAAGAAAGCTATAGTAATTTATATAATATTGAAAACCGATTTTTATAGTAAAAAATTTTCTTATCTGCATAATTTAAAGTTGATGTGAGAATAGAAAAGATGTGTTTATTCGAGACGAATCGATTAACGTATGATATTTATACATTTAATTGGAGAGCAACAAAGATATGGCAATGCATATTATTTGAAAATACGTATTTTTATTGTAAAACTATTTTCTTTAACATACTTCAAAGTTAATGCAAGAATGTAAAAGATTCCTTAGTTCGAGACGAATCGATTGACCTATATTATTAGTACATTTAATCGAGGAGTAAGGAAGCTATGGTTATACATGATATTTAAAAAAACGGTATTTCATAATACAACTTTTTTTCTTTATCATAATTCAAAATTTATGCAGGAACGGAAAAGATTTCTTAACGCGATGCAAACCGACTGACCTATAATATTAATCAACTTTTTCAAAGAGTATTGGAGTTATGCTCATTCGTAATATTTGAAACATCTGGTAAAAAAAAATGTTCTTTTTTAACATAATTTGAAGTTGATGCATGAATAAAAAAGACTTTTTGTTAATAAATTTCAAAATAAAATTATTCTGACAATTTTTGTAAAAGAATCATGAAGCTGGAAAAGAAATAGGGTATAAAAAACTTCGGTTTGCCCTTTGCCAGTTTGAAAAATTACAATTTGAAATACAATATTTGGTTTGTCTGATTTGTAATTGTATTTAAAAAAATGTTTTATTATTTTGTTATTTTGCATTTTTTCAAATCTTTGTTTTTAAGTTGATAAAAATAAAAACTATAGTTTTTCTATTACCTGAAAAATCACTAATACTTTCTCTATAAGCAAGCGAATAAATTTTCTAAAGAAAAGCAAAGTGGTCGTAAAATGAACACTATATAACTGTAAATACAAATAAAGTGAAAACACTCGAGATCCAATTCGCAGGTAGTTTACTAAGTAGTTAAATTCTTATGATATAAAGAGATGATTTCCAATCAAAAAATAAAATGACTGGTGTAATAAAAAAGATAAGAAATAGGAACAGGGAGGTCCAAAAAATATTGAAGAAGGAGAATGTATTTGTTTAGTATGCTGGTATGACCGGTATTAGGCTGTTGATCAGAGATATGTTGATTAAAGAAAATGTAAGAGATCGAAAAATTACAAAAAAGGCATATAATATAGATGCTAAGGATTGACAGGAGGATACCTGGATATGTGCTGAGAGAAGAAGCACAATATCATGAACGAAGAACTAAAGAGGAAAAAAGGGCGTTAAAGTTTTATAAAAAGCTTAAAGTGGATAAGAGATTGAAGTTAGCGAAGAAGTGTTTAAAGAAGGAAGAAAAAAGAAGAGGAAGGGTGATATAGTTACCGAGATGGGAAGAATGAAGGCGAAAGTTATTTACTGATAGAGAAATAAGAGATGGGTCTAGAGTAAGCTATGAAGAAATAGAGAATAGAGACAGAGAAAGATAACTAATATAAAGATCGGGATGATTGAGGAATTAAAATATAGTATATTGTAGAAGATGTTAAAAAAGGAAAGAGTACTAATTTATTTATAGATGTGGTAAAAGAAGAGGGAGTGAAAAAGCATAGCAGGACTTAGATTGGGAAACAAAGTAAGGGAAGGAATGTATGGGAAATAAAGAGACAACAGAAGGTACAGAATTTCTGAATAAAACGACGAAACACGTGAGCGTTAATGTGAAGAATGTAGAAGAGGAATTGAAGATGAAGGAAGCTGGCATCAAAATGTCTTTAAGATTTTACGGATGATGGATTGGATGCGAAATGGATGAAGGCATTAGAGGAAGATATAGTAACGAATAAGCAAGAATAAAAAAATGAATGTGAAAAATGGTAAGGTTAAGATAGAAGGAAAGTGAAAGAAAAGTAAATGAAAGTCGTTTTGAAGTTGAAAGATTTGTGAGTAATGGTTATGTTATTCAGAATTTAAAAAGTGCTCTATTTCAAAGAACTCTTTAACAAAATTTTGACGCTTGAATCAAGTGGACAAATTCTCAAAATAGCACCCTTCCTTTCTGAAACTAAACTGTAATTTGGGGACTCAGTTTAATTTAGATACCAATAAAAACAATTAATTAGATTTTCCATGAAATCAAGAATTATTTACTTCTTATAAAAATCACAATTTTCTCATGCAAAACTTTTCACTTTAAAAAAATTAACTTTTACACCCTATTCTTGAACATTACAGACTGTCGCAGTCTGAATTCAAAATGATGAAGTCACAACAATGAAACTTCAAAACTGGAAATCTGAAAAAAGTTGATGGAATAAGGAGTAAAAGACAGCATTCAACACGGGTTTCTTTTCCTCGGCGCTGGTAAAAAATATATATGAGATGTAAAATAGAAAATAATATTTACTTACTTCGCTCAGGCAAAGAGGATTAGAAGCTTCATGCTGCTGCTCTCTGGCTTTAAGATATCCTTAAAAGAATCTATTTGTCCTCCAGGACGTAAAATAACCGAGTGTGATCTTTTGAATGGATGCTAAACGCTGCTAATGCTATGGCTCGTTTTTTTTTAAGATACGACAAAGCATGGCAAGAGCACAATTAAATCTCAGCCTAAAAGATTACATTTGCGCGTTGCGAGCTGCGACTGGAGTTACTACGAAATCACCCTAATCGTCTGCTCCAGAGCTACCCACCCACTTTCATGGGAGTTGATTATCTTCTCTGAGCAAAAGCGCCAGGAAAACCTTAGTTTTTAAACTCAATTTCGAGAGTGTTTTTTCATGATGAATGATACTTTTGTGTAAGCTGATACGGTATCATCTATTGTGAAGATTAAATTATAAGTTATTGAGTTATAGTTATAAGTAAAATATGTTATAAGCTCACTAAAAACATCTTTCATCATAAGCACTTGGTCAAGGTCCACTCCACTTGTACAATTAAAAGTAGTTGTGAAATCAAAGTCAAACAGGTCAGATAAGTAATTGATTATAATTGTTAATTGGATATGCGTATCGAAAAATAAATTCAGGAATTGTTGTCAAATTTAAATTTATAAAGACAATTCAAAAAATAATTCTTAAAAAAATTTTGTAAATTATAACTATAATTTATTGTGTAGCATCTCTTTTTATCAATCATGTTTACTATTATTGGAGCGGTAAAAGTTGAACATCGGCTAGTCCAATCAACCTAATTGTACAGAAGAAACCAAGATTCTTACTAGAGAATCAATTCACAATCAATTGAGTAAATTATTTGCTTTGTACGTGAATAGATTAGGTCAATAACTGACATTGTTAATAAGAACAGTACATAAATCATTAAAAAAATCACTTGCAATGCACATTTTTATTTGTTTTAACACCTAATACTACTATCTAACAGAAAAAGGAAACACTTGCAGTATATTTTAATGATGATATATTGTTGCTAGTCAGTTGTGTTTATTGTTACTAAGGTTTGTTATTTTCTATTGCTAGGCGATGTTATTAGCCTTGGCTGAGCATTGTTATGGGCAGTTTCTAAAAAGTTGTATTAGTACTTTCTGAGTGTTGTTATTGGCCGTTGCAAAGATTTTGTATCAACCGTTGCTAGGGAATTTTATTGACCGTTACTAAGAGTTTTTATGGCTCGTTTCAAGGGTTGATAATTAGTCCGTAGTATAGGCTGCGATTAATCGCTGCTACAAACTTATATTAATTGTTGGTAAGCGTTGTTATTAGCTGCTGCTAGAAGATTTAATTGCCCGATTTTAAGGTTTTTTTGTTTGTTGTGAGGATATGCTACTGATCGATGGCAAGAGTTTTAATCATCTGCTACTTGAAAGTTGTATTGAATGTTTCTGAAATTTAATATTGTTTGATGCTGGAGGATGTTATTAGCCGGTGGAAGAATTTTAACTGATCGTTTCTGGCGAGTTGTATGGATCTTTGCTATGTGACGTTATTGACTATTTGCTGGTGGTTTTTACTGTTTGTTTCTACGGACATTTGTCAATCGTTTTGGTAGAAAATTTTAGTGGCGACTGCTAAAGGTCGTTATTGACCGTTTCTAGAAGAAGTTATTGACCGATGCTAAAGATTGTTATTCTTCATTGCCAAGGATCGTTATTGTCTGTTTCTAGGGTATTGCATAGGTCGTTGCTAATGAAGGTTTATGTATGCTTTAAAGGGACCTATAGATTGCTATTGGCCGTTGCTATGGAGTTTAGTCAATCGCTGGTAAGAAATGGTATTGGCCGTCGCTAAGGTTTGTTACTGACATAATATCGATCCTTGCCTATATTTTGTTTATCATCTCTGAGAGCAGTCATTCACTGTTGCTTTGCTAATGGTTGTTATCGTTCTTTGCTAGAGGATGTTATTTATTGATGCTATTCTTTGTTAATGTTTTTTTCTAGAGATGTTATTGAAAGTTTCTGAAGATGGATTTTGTCTGTTGCCAAAGATTGTTATTGTCTATAGGTAGGGAGTTTTATTAATCATTAGTAAGGGTTATTATAGAAAGTTTTTCAGGATTCTTACTGATAAGGTTTTTTATTACTCATTGCTAACAGTTGTTATGGTATGTTGCAAGAGGATACTGATAGCCTTTTCTAACGGTTGTTAATTAGTATTGCCACGAAGTTGAATATACCGTAGCTAAGGACTGTTAGTGACCATCGCTCAGCTTTGCCACTGACCGCTAATAGAGGATGTTAGTGTCCGATGCTAAGGTTTGTTATTATCCATTGCTAGGAGATAGTATTGATCGTTAACGGGAGTTTTTATTTACCGTTGCTGAAAAATTGTTCTTGCTAGTTGTTAGGAAAATGTATTGATCGTTGGGAAGGATTTTTATTGTCCGTTTGTTAGTGACTGTTGCCATAGGATATTGGTGGCTGTTTTTAAGGTTTGTTGTTATTCGTTGCTTGAGGGTGATATTGACGGTTGATAAGATTTGTCATTAACCGTTGATAACGGTTGTTTTTCATATTTCTAGGGAGGCGTATTAACTTTTTTTCTCATTTGTTATTGTATATTGCGTGAAAATATTATTAGCCGTTTCTGACTGTTATTTACAAATCCCAAAAAATTTTATTTACCGTAGCTAAGGTTTTTTGTTGACGGTTGTTGAGGTTTGTTTTTAACAGTAACTATGGGATGTTATTTACTGTTTCTAAGGCTTGCCATGGACCATTGCTAGGAAATATTATAAAAGATTCCTGAAAGTTCTTATTGACAGCTGCTAAAGAGAGTAAGAGGTGAGCGCTAGGTGGAGGGGTGCTAAAATTTAAGCGAACTGATTAGCTGTTAACACCTTCTATTCATATAAGCATTTATAATAAATGTATTCTGTTTTAATCTCGTTTTAGAGCATCAAAATTCCAAGTGCGTTTCTAAAATATAATAACCCTGTGGGTTCAGGTATAGGAAGTAATAACTAAGATCATTCATTATCCCATCAGATGTGGAACTTCGACTTTCTCAAGGCAAGAGCTTACTTTATGAAGGTTATGATGCGTGAGGTTACACATGATCTAAACGCAATGTAGCATAAATAAATAAGAAGGGTTCGTGGAAACCACGCAGTTTTACGATTGTCATATTGTTCGCTATGAAAAAAATAGAGCTACCGAGAACATTGCGTATGTATTTTCCCTATACTCACTTTCGACCGTCAAACATACTTCTTTTAGAAATATGTTCGAAAATCTCTTACCTGCTTTTTACATTTTTTTAAGAAAAACAGCTGATTATTACTTTTAAATATTTCATCAATGATATTCTGTAATTGGAGTAAACACACGCGCGCAATGTGTGTTTTTGCGTTTCTGGATTTTTATTTTCTTATATTAAAAACGTTAAATACTAGAAAATCTATAATAGCACAGTTTCAAACTTTTATAATTAAAAAATGTTTTGTAACGAGTTAAATATGAATATGAATTATTGTGTCTAGCAGATATAAATAAATAAAAAATACGTACGTTTTTTTATTTTCTCTAGCGATGAACATTGACTGTCAATTGTAAATTTTAGTTTCGGTTTCTATTTTCTTTAACACAAGCACTTTACATGAGTGATAATTTTTTAAATTATAATGTGTGCCTTTCCGCCGTTTCTATAAAAATTAATTTTTTAATATTTAATACCGGCGATATACAGTTCAGCGAAGAACACTTCCACAACCAGCCAGTAGCTCAGGCAGTAACGCTTCAGCTTTATAGACAGAAGTTTACGTGTTTGATTTCCGATGCATGCACTTTTCTAATTTTATTTTTGAATTACAAAAATGTATGAATATAATTTTTCTTAATAATTTTACGAATTTATGCAGGTGATAATTTTTTAATGCCTTTATTTACGGTATACTTACTTTTTCAACTTTTTTATTGTGTTTGCAAACAAATTTATTTTTGATCAAAGTTATTAGATTTTCTTAAAAATTTCACAAATTATATTTAAATTAAATTTCAAATTAAATTCTCTTTGAAATTCCGTTTTCAAATGTCGACAATGATTGGAGCAACAATATATTAGAATAAAAAAACAGAAGTGTTTATAATTTTATGAACAAATTAATGAACGAGAGGCATTTTTTTGTGGACTGCGATGATTGATTGTTGAAATTGGTAGTTTTTGTATAATATATGTAAGAAATTAAGGTACGATTATGATTGGTCAAAACCAGATGCTCTTTTGCAATTTTTAAAATAATTTGTTTAAAAACAAGTGCACAGTTTGACAATGTCTGCATGGATTATCTAAATTAATGTTTGAAATAAATTGCAAATGTCTTTTCAGTGTATTTTGTAATTTTAAAATTTGTTTAATTTACCTAAAAAATTCTCATAAACAATCCTCATAAACATGTTCATTATGCTTCCGTGATTAGTCTCAATTCTTTTTATGGTATAGACTAAAAAGATCTTGCTAGTAACTGCTGACTGTCATTTTTTTTTAATTAAAATAACTGGTAATTATTCAAACAATTTTTATAAACAAATGCATACTCAGATCTTTTTTTCTGCTGTAAATAGTATCATTTTTTTGTAAGGAACAAATCAAAATGTCTCACTAATAGCTTCTTATTGTCATATGTTTCTAATTGACAGCAAATTATAATTATTTAAATAATTTCTGCGTGCTAATGCACATTTTGATACTTTTTTTTATGAATTGTTTTATTTTTTTAAAAGAATAAAATTAAAATGCATGGCTAATGACTTCTTGTTGCCATCTTTTTCAAATTATTAGCAAATGTCAATTATTTAAACAATTTTTATTTCTATATGCGCAGTTTTTACCGATTTTCCTCAAAGAGACTTATTTTTTGCGGTAACGACTGCAAACTCAAGTCATGATGTATATATTTTCAAGTGAAGGTAGCAGTTGTTGAATAGGTAAAGAGATGAAAAAGAAGTATTCAATTATAAAAATTGTTTCAAGAATTAAAAGTTTTTGTCCTTTGAAAAACGTGATAACATCAATTTAATTGAAACTCATTCTTATTTGATTTCGAAAAATACGAGAGCCCGAAATCACTGGCAAGATATTTTTCTTTGATTAAAAAAAAAAAAATTTCTATTTAAGAAAAAATGATGAACATAGACATACATTTATAAAAATGGTTTCAATTGCAATTGTAATTGTGCATTAATTTGTTTCATATTTTATGCGAAAACTACGAGTTTCAACAAATAATCATTCAAAATCGCAAAAAAAGACTCTGGTCCATTTATTTGTTTATGACACGACATGTAATTACTTGTACGCCAACACATTGTAAATTATGTAAATTTGGTTATAAAACTGGTTTAGGACCTCTTCTGTTAAATTTGAAAATATTTAAAACATTGCATTATATTTTAAAAGCAATCAAATAAATTAGATTAAACAATTTTCATGTTATTTATTCAATAAATAAGAACGCTGAAAAAATGAAACTTTTGAAGCATGTTATTTTCAATCGCTTAAAACTAGGCTTGAATAAAGTTTCTGTGCATCAAAATGATTGCAGGTATACTTAAGAAACATAGATAATTAATTTAGGATAAAAGATAATTTTTATGAACAAATTATACTAACAAATACATGCATGAAGAACTTAACAAGAAAAATTACTTGTTGACTAAAAGTGCTCGAGCACCTTATAAGAATGAATCTTGTAACAAATTATTATCAAATATTTGCAATGACTATTGTTATAAACATTTTATTAGACAAACATTAAATTTATGCAGCTTTTCGTAGGAATATGTTCTTTTTCTCATCAAACGAGTTTCAAATGTAATTTGAATTATTCAATAATTACACACGTTCATAAATAATTATTATTTCTTATTAACTATAACAAAAATTATAAATAAATTCCAAAATTAATCACTTTTCAAGAAAAAAAATCTTTTTGCTACAAAACAATATTCCTGACAATTAAATAAAAATATTTAATTAAGAAAATGTGTCTCTGACTCCTAATTGTTAATTTTATTCAAACAATTATTAAATATATATTTGATTTTACATTTTTGGTATAGGAAAGATTATTTTTCTCAGACAAAATTAAAACATTTTTTCAATTGATTAATAATCACACACATTCATAAATATTAGATATTTTTTATTGTTAGTAATTAGCATTATATAAAAATTTAGAAATAAGTCACTTTTTGTATTTATTTATGACTAACTACTTATTAAAAATAGTATTTTTTAATTTTAATATATTTATTGTTACTAACAGTAACAATGAAGAAACAAAGACCCATTCCATTTGAATAGAAAATTATCATTTAAGTTTATCAAAAATTATATATTTGACAAAATATTTTTTTTGCTTGAAAGTGACTGGTTTTAGAATTCGTTTTTAACTCAACTCATTAATAATAAAAAGGGCTAAAAAACTAGACACTTGACAGCTTTAAGTCCTAGTCATTTTCCACTTTTTTTTAAGTAATAGATTTTTTCTAAAATTCTTTCTGATAATATTAACAATATTTTTTTATTATTTGATATTCGAAGATATCACTTCTGTTAAGTTGAAAAGATAAAAAGAAAAATCATAAAAACAATATATACTCACAAAAGAATTAAAAAATGTACTATTTATTTATTAAAATATTTAAAGCAATAGTAATTGTTAATATTTGCGTATTATTTTTCACGTATATTATCTCTATAATATACTTAAACACATTTAGTCAACAATCATCTTCTGTAGTTAAGCTCCTCATTAAATTAGTTAATACAATTTGTTTATAACAATAATTGTCAATTCTGAACAGATAATCTATGCTGCTTATATGTACGTTATTTTGCAATCAATGCTGATGAATTATTTAAAGAATGCTTTAAAATTGGGTCAGAATTGTAAGCTCTAGTCGATTTTGAACAGTAAATTCCAAATCCGAAGCTCAGATAGTTGGACACCCTCACGTGCCTGACTATGGACGGCTGCTACTACTGAGTAAGTCGAAACGGGATGGGCACTGCATCAGTAAGCAGTGCTCCTACGTCAATATGGTGAGACACCGTTGCTTCTTCAGCACAGGCAAACAAAAAAATAAAAGTTTCATGGACACTAAACCAAAAGACTATGTTTTCGGGGTCGCTGTATCTGATTCTGGTATCAGATTTGCTCCACCGCATCAGGTTTTTGAGAAAATGCGCCTTTTTGGCTATTTATGGATGGCAACATAGGGCGCGAATCTGTCGTTCTAAAAACTTCTGGTGCGGCTCAGATTAAAGATTGTACCTTGTATTTTAAGGTAATTATATTGAATAATTTATTTTCGTCGTTTATCTTGTGCAGTCATTAGTTTTTCCAGGCGGTCGCTTTTGAAAACACTTGTCCTGTCACTCTCACTCCTTGGGAGAAGAAATTCTGGTTTATTTTAGTTTCCAGTTAGCAGGATAGTACATTACTGACTATAACTAAAAGTCCATTGTCCTTATAACAAATATAGCAGCTGTTTTGTAGTTCATTTACTTCTTTGTTCTATGCGTAAAATCATGCATATGCATAAGAGATTGCATATCAATTCTTCCGTTCCGACATTATACATCTCACGCTGTCAAGGCGGACGCGGACTTCTGAATTCCAATGTCTTCCTAACCGAAATGTGCTGAGTACAGATAATATTGTCGTATATTGTAAATATCCTCGTCTAAAAATGGTCAGGAATCACGACGTAGTTGCCGAAGAAGCGTTCCTTTCCAAGCCGCGGAGCGGGCAAGAAGACCCTT
>JAUELO010459492.1:0-12577 GCA_032357855.1 Amphibolips quercusostensackenii
GACAACAGCAAAAATACAGTGTTAAAGTTTGTTGAAGCCTGTCAAACCTGTCTATCAGATTACACAGCTTGTTCGAATGGTGTTCCTACCGTGCAGCGCTTCCGGCCTGGCGCGCTATTGGGGGAAGGGCATGTTTGGACAGTAAGGGAGATTGAGAAATAATCGGAAAAGAAAAATGGGACAGTTTGCAAGATCTCACTATGCTAACGGCTGTTTAGGCCATTGTGACGGCAGTCAGAGAAGGCGGCATGCGACCGCAGATTTTTTTTTTTAGGCTGCTGAGAGTTGACGCTTCTGTATTTTGTAGCAGAGGGCTGACGTTTTAAGATTTAGTTAAATACTTGAAAGTACTACTTGATGGTAAGTGAAATGGGCAAAGCACCTTGAGACTCAACGCAGGAAGCTTGTCATGACTCTTTGAAATTGCAGAAGAGACTTTGGTATTGCGTGGGGTTTAGAGCCTTGAATGCTTGCATAGCTCTACTCTGCTGTTCTTAAACCAAGTTTTCTATACGCGGCCATGGTAAGGCATAACAAAACGCTTCAACTCCACCAAAAATCTTGGCGTCTGCTTTCCAATTAGGGATAGATGAAAGCAAATAATTACCCGTTATTCAAAAAGGAAATCTGGTACACAGATAGCTCCAGTAGCGAAGGAGGCTACGGAGCTGGGATCTATGACAGCACGAAAAGGAGAGGGATAAAGATCCTGCATGGCCGTCTTTTGCTGTGCCGAGGCATTATTAGGAAAAAACACTGCTGGCAGGCAGATCGCGATCAGCTTGGACAGTCGAAGGACACTAACTGCAATTAGGAACTAAGACATAACATCACAGCTGGTTTGAAAAGGCAAAGTAGTGCTAAAACAACTTGCAGAGAAAAATAAAGTTGCTCTCATATGGGTCTCTAAATATACGAGTCATAAAGGCAACGAAGAGTCAGATCAGCTAGCGAAATGCGGCGCAGCATGAAAATACATAGTGCTGGAACCAGCACTGGGACTAGCGTCTCTCAACATCGGATATCGCTAGTGAAAGCTGAATTTAAACAAAGCACCAAAAATACTTAGCACAAAATCAGGGTTGACGATAGGAAATCCTGGGGTTACCCGAAAAAGACATAAGGACAGTGGTTTAGATAATCACATGGCAACTACCTGAATAACAATATGCACAAAATGGGGTACGACCCAAAAACAGAGTATAGAAAGTGCGTCAGGGACTGATACTACCTGGAATTAGATAGGCTTAAACAGCAAACCCTTGGGGCCTATCTTATGGAACGTGCGAAAATTATAAGGCGATCAGTAATTAATATGCTGTGCTTCACAAAAATGTCTGGTGTTAATATCTGCGAGTGAACAATTTAGGGTGTGGCACAAAAGGCTCTTAAGCTTGAGCGCCAGGGCAGCTCTATCTGGGCTCATTGACCGTTTATAACAATAACAACATGAGACTTACAACTGTTGAGTATGTTTTGAATTGCTCCGTGCATATTAAATCTCAACAATTTTAATTTGCGTGGGGCTTTTATGAAATTTAGCTCAATTATAGATATATTATATTTTCATATTTACCAATAAAATTAAGGATCACAATTATGGATAAAACCAGGGTACAGACAATTTTCATCTTTCCTAGTTAGAGGAAAAATTCACTAAGGTATTAATTAAAAATTTGATGAACAATTTGCTTGTAAAGAATGAAAGTTCTCGTTTTTTATTAGCTTGCACTTTCTATAATAAACTCTTTATCTTTTAGATTTAATGCTTTAAGTTTGTTCTTTTAAGATATTTGCATTTAATAAGAATCAGGTTCAGCCAACAAAAATTTTGTTATAACCCTCTTGAAAATTGATGTTAATTTATTATAGAGTCGTAAAACTTATTATTAATGTTAATTATTTTAATAGAAATCCAGTTGTAAAACGGGTTCACTCTAGGCATTGTATTACTGTTATAGGTTATTAGCCCTCAAGTTTTTTATTTTTTTAATCGATGTTTTATCAAAACAAGCACAATTTGTCAATGTTACATTTAAATCTTTTCGCAACATTTGATAGTTAAATGACAGTCACGTTAGTTAAAAAAATAGAAACACGAATATCTCAAAACTAACCCATATTTCGGGGTAACAAAAAAATCCAATGGACCAAGAACCGCATATAGAAGTACCCCTACTTCCTGCAGTATCCGAAAAAATCCAAGAACCAAGGGTTTAGTCGAAAATACTAATTTCTTTCAAATATAAAATATAGACTATTGTATCAAAATGATATTTGTGACGATACAAAAAGTCATAACATCGTATCGCTAATCGCACCTTTCAATATGTGTGCGATAAGTGCAGAACTAACACATTTTTTTAAATATAAAATGTAATAAACCTGTCCGCTGCGCTGTCATATTCTTATAGCGCGCTACGCAAGTAGCTAGCTTTGCTAGCAAGTTTAAGCATGCTTAGGACGCAAGGCTCTTATTTTTGCGCTTCGCGATGGATGATATATTTATCTCGCATAACTGTTCAGCGTACCACCTGTGCACGTCTACATTCCGACGTGCATAGTTGGCAGGCTCAAATAATATGATAAGATTCTGAAGTAACAAGTCCACGTGCACAGATGGGATACTCCCAACTGCACGCGCCTCGATTTCCGAGTAGTACAACTGTGTTCGAGCCTAACACTGGCACAACTAAGCACGTGCACAGATAGGACTCTCAACTATGCACGTGGGCGGACGGTGGTATAACTTTGCACGTTGTTGGCCACTGGCATATATGTGCACGTGCACAGTTAGGACACTAGCAAGTGTGCACGTGGACATTTAGAAGTGTACAGGTGGCACGCAACTAATGTTTTACGTCCACATATAAAACACTCAGAACTGTGATCGTGCACAAATGGGAGATTCGAAGCTGTACACTTTTCAAATAATGCGATTGTATTTCTCACTTACAAGTTTTCAGGACCACTTTTAGCTCACATGGGATTGGCTCTAAGTCCCTGCTTTTGTCGATCAATGATCGCTAATCAGTAAAGCATGGTTTTTGTACTGGTACGGTTGGAACATTTTCATGCAGTCCATCTCTAGTGGAATTTCAACGAATAACAGGTTATATCACAGCTATCACTAATTTTATTCAAAATAACTTATTCTTCTTACTGAATATGTTTAAAAGTAATTATTTTAGTACATGAAATACCGCAGAAGCGAACTATTATTCTTCTGATCTTTAGATAGTTTAATTTTTATAAAAAGCTGCGGTCGTTTTTAGCCTCCGATGGGTGTCAAAGATGACGAAATATAGCTTGATAGAAATAATTTCATTATCAAATCATTGTCTTATTTATTCAATTATTACGTTGAAAATTTTATATATAATAATGTAGGACTTAAAATATAAAAAATGGATCAATTCCGCATTTCATTAACTTTTGAAAAATCATTGACTACTGAGTGGTCAGCTCTTTCCCTCCACACTCTAAGCATGAAGACCGAGCACGGTTCACATACGAAATACTCTGAAACTCTTTGTGATTGCGATTTAAGTGCCTACTGGACATTCCGAAATTTCTTTCGGGGTCAATTTTTCAAACGCACCGCTGTTCGTGTTTACTTTCGCACGTTTTGAATCTAAATGAACAGGTTTATATATTCCACACAAAATCGTGTGTTTGTTTAATGTATTTTGCAATATTGCACATACGTCACTATTGGACGTTGAAAATACAATTTGTTCTTTGTTTGGCATGGGCATAAATTTATTATATCCGTCTCTTAACTGAATAGGTTTATTGGTAAGAAAAGTGTATATTCTTAGCTCGAATGTTCAGTTTAAATTGCAGTGCGGAATAAATCGAATAAATCTAAGTTCTTCAAATCTATATCCAAGAAAGCGAGAAAAAGTTTGACTAAGAGGAGGAGTCCTGGACCTAACACGAAGAGATGGCTCGGCAGCTGGAGAAGACCCATCAGAAGCATGTGGTGTGGCAGGAATACGACAGCTTTTAGGAGAATATCTGGCAGGTGGCGGAGAAGCAGGTCCAGAACGAGGCACACCAGGAATAGGTTCTCTATTTTGCAAATGCTTGAAATGTGAACTAAATTCTGAATGAAAAAAACAGGAGATAAAATTTCTCTTAAAGTACACAATCGTGTAACAGCAGGCTTGCTTAGTACACTCAGCTTTGTCAGTGCGAACAGTGTGTATTATTATAACACCATTTTTTAATAAGTAGCATTTAATGATTTCAAATAGGTTTTAATACCTTTAAATTGATCAAAAGTGAAATCAATTGATTTTAAATCATATGTATTTATTTTATGGGACTTATGCGTTCTTTGTAATTGCTTAATACGAGATAAGTACTAACTATAATTACTGTGACTTTAGTAAATTTATTATACTAATGTCAATTTATGTACTTCTTTTCATTTTATGGAAAGCTAGTTTTTAAATTTTAACATGTTATTAGGGTGCGGTGACATATTCTGTGTCTCTGCGAAACCGGACGGCCTTTTAGAGTAAAATTTCCTTATCTCTTCAAACAGAATTCTGTAGAGGTTAAACAAAAGTTTCCCTAGCTACTCGTAGAAACAACATGAATTCTTTTCTAAATCATAAGCGAAACGCTAAGGGAGATTCCTTACTTTGAAATCTCTACGTGAAGGACAATCTGGTTGTTATTCCCGCGTAAAGGGCAATAGGGACTTGAGTAAACCTACGCGCGAAGCTGATTCCTAAATATCAAACCATGATTGAACCACAATGAGCTAAATTGTTTAATGCTGCTAGGAGGTGGTTGAGACGACAATTATTAAATCAATTAGGCGCATTAACCAGCCAAATGGGAACTCCAATAAGGCTATATTCTCAGACGCTTGTTTTAAATATTTGCAAGCTTTTTTGCAGCTAGTTCTGCATTAAAAAAAAAATTGGCCCTAACCGACGTTATTTATTGAGACAGAACAGAAGCACATGCTTGTAGGTTGGGTGTTGGGTCAGTATGTGGCATTGCACCTGATGAAGGCAGAGAACTAGCCGCCAAACATCAATCATAATACAGTATAGGAGTCTGTCAAAACCTGTCGAAACCTGTCTATCAAATGGCACAGCTAGTCCAAAAGGTGTTCCTACTGTGCAACGCTTCCGGCTAGGCGCGTTATAGGGGAATGGCTATGCTGGAACACTGAAGGAGATAAAGAAATATTCGGAAAAGAAAAATAAGACCGTGTGCAAGATCTCACTACGCTTACGGCTGTTCAGGCTATCATGGCGGCAGTCAGAGAAGGCGGCATTCGACCGCAGATTTTTACCTTAGGCTGCTAAAAGTTGACGCTACTGTACTTTGTAGCAGAAGGCTGACGTTTTCAGATTCAGTTAAGTATTTAGAAGTACTACCTAATAGTAAGTAAGCTGGGCAAAGCACTTTGAGACCCAATGCAGGAAGTTTGTCATGACTTTCTGAAGTTGCAGGAGCATAAATATTCTAATTCTCATTAGCTTGCATCATCTATAATAAAGTCCGTATCTTTAAGATTCAATGCGTCAAGTCTGTTCTTTTAAGATATTTGCATTTAATAAGATTTAGGTTCAGCCAACAAAAATTTTTTTATAACCCTCTTGAAAATTGATGTCAATTTATTGAATCTTCAACGTTTAAGGGACATCTTGTTTTGAAATGACATCTTTCTCTAAATTTGAGTTCATTCACTATTACAGAAAACCTAAAGGATATTTTTTGCGCAAAAAATATAAATAGTTATATCATTAATATAATAAAACAAATAGAGTCGTAAGAATTATTATAAATGTTAATAATTTTTATAAAAATGCAGTTGTAAAACGGTTTTACTTTAGACATTGTATTACTGTTATTGGTTATTAGCCCTCAAGTTTTTTATTTTTTAATTGATGCTTTATCTTAACAAGCTCAATTTGTCAATGTTACATTTCTAGTTTTTTGCAGCCCTTAATGGTTAAATGACAGTCACGTTAGCCAAAAAAATATAAACATAAATGTTTCGAAACCGACCGCATATATATGCACATACACAGTTGGGATACTAACAAGGGTGGACCTCGACATTTAGGGGTGCACAGATGGCATCAATTTAATTTTTTACGTTTTCATGTAAAACACTTATAACTTTGATTGTGCGCAGATGGGAGATTCTAAACTGTGCACTTTTCAAATAATACGATTGTATTTCTTACTTACAAGTTTTCAGGACCACTTTTACCTCACTAGGGATTTGCTTATAGTCCCTGGTCTTGTCAATAAATGATCGCTTATCAGTAGAGCATGTTTTTTGTACTGGTATAATAAAAACCTTTGCATGTAGTCCATCTCTAGTAGAATTTTAACGAATAAGAGGTTATATCACAGCTATCACTATTTTTATTTAAAATAACTTATTCTTTATACTTTATATGTTTGAAGATAATTTTTTCAGTGCATAAAATGCCACAGAAGTAAACTATCATCCTTCTGATCTTTGGATGTTTTGATTTTCCAAAAAAGCTGCAGTCGCCTTTAGCCTTCGGTGGGGGCCAAAGACGACGAAATATAGTTTGGTTAAAAAAATTAAATTATTAAATCATTGTTTTATTCATTTAATTCATACATTTAAAATATCATATTTAACAATGTAAGACTTAAAATGAAAAAATGCGTTAATTCCGCATCTTATTAATTTTTAAAAAATCATTAACTAGCAACTGGTCAGCGCTTTCCCATCTCACTTTAAGCACGAAGACCGAGCACGGTTCACATACGAAATACTCTGAAATTCTTTGTGATTGGGATTTGAGTGCCTACTGGACATTCCGCAATTTCTTCTGAGGTCAATTCTTCAAACGCAAGGTTGGCCATGTTTATTTTCGCACGTTTTGAATCCAAATAAACAGGTTTATATATTCCACGCAAAAACGTGTGTTTGTTTGATGTTTTTTGCAATATTGCACATACGTCACCATTGGACGTTGACAATACAATTTGTTCTTTGTTTGGCATGGGTATAAATTTATAATATCTATTTCTTAACTGAATAGGTTTATTGTCAGGAAAAGTGTATATTCTTAGTTCGAATGTTCGGTTTGGATTGTAGTGCGGAACAAGTCGAATAAATCTGAGTTCTGAGAATCTATATCCAAGAAAGCGAGCAAAAGTTTCACTGAGAGGAGGAGACCTGGACCTCACACGAAGAGATGGCTCGGTAGCTGGCGAAGACTTATCAGAAGAATGTGGTGTGGCAGGAATACAAGTGCTTTCAGGAGAATATCCGGCAGGTGGAGAAGAAGCAGGTCTAGAGCGAGGGACACCAGAAATAGGTTCTCCATTAGGAAAACACTCAAAATGTGAACTGAATTCTGCATAAAAATAACAGAAAATTACATTTTTCTCAAGTGCACAATCGTATAACAGCAAGCTTGCTTCGCACACTCAGCTTTATCAGTGCGTACAGTGTGCATTATTATGAAACCATTTTGTAATAAATTTCATGTAATTTTTTTTCACACTTTATCAATATTTACCAACCATTTTTGTGAAAACAAAAAGATAACAACGCCGACTATCATATCTATTTTGGGTGTATTCGTACCGGTAAACATATTAGTAGCATATAATGATTTAAAATAGGTTTTCCTAACTTCAAATTCACCAGGAGTAAAATAAGTCAATATCAAATCATATGTATTTATTTTATGAAACTCATACGCTTTTTGTAATTAATTAATATAAGTTCAGAACTAACTATAATTACTGTGACTTTAATGAATATAAGTAAACCTGCAAGGTTGGAAGGGTACTATCCGTGCACGTAGAACTTTCTACGTGCACAGTTGGATACGTTAATATTTGCTCTAAACACATTAAATCGCGAGAATTTAATTTTGCGAAAAGGTTGAACAAAATTTACCTAAATTATAGATATATTGAATTATTATATGCAGCAATAACATTGAAGATCACAGCTAAGGATAAGACCAGCGTACAAAAAATTCTCATTTTTTCTAATTACAGGAGAAACATATCAATGTATTAATAAAGAATTTAATTAACAATGTAGCTAAAGAATATTCTAGATTATTTTCAGCTTATATAATCTATAATAAAGTCTTTATCTTTTAGAATAAGGGCGCTAAGTTTGTCTTTTTTCGATATTTGCATTTGATGAGAGTTAGGTTAAGCCAAAAAATTTGGTTATAAGCTTCTAGATAGCTGATGTCAATTTATGCAATCTTTTAAATTTAACGAACAGCTGGTTTACACAAGGCATCATTCTCTAACTTTAATCTTAATCACTATCACAAAAATTCTCGAGTATATTTTTGTTGAACACGAAAATATGAAAATTAATGTCATTTCTTTTATGTTATTTCTCTAAAACGTATAACGTTTTCAGTTGACCATATCAAATTATCATTAGGGAATTCGTGTGCTTCGTAAGCTATGATTATAGTTTTTTAGAGCACCCAATTTTGATGCAACAGAAACGTCTGCGTCCTCCACTCCTGCTTCTTCTGTAATGTAATCGTCTAAATTTTCGATTGCTATTTTTTTACTAATTTTCACGTTTTCGACAGATTTTTCACTGGTTTTGTAGGCTCTTACTAGCAAAAAATTAGAGACATTCAGTTCTGCGTTTACGGTCTATAAAGATCTGTTCTTACAATAAAAATTATTTCTAATGAAATTTAGCTTTGGCAATTTTCGGTTAAAATATATATCAGGTTTTTAATTACTATTATATTTATTTTTCGTTAATGTCATTATACATAGAAATAAATTTTTATGTAAACTTAATGTATTGATAATCTTAAATATTTAAAACAAATAAAATTTTGTTTACAGAAATAATATTTGTTAAAATATTCCGTGTCAGTGTCAATATGGATTGAGCTTACTAAATTCGTTGAATTTCTCTTTTTGAGTGATCAGTTAATTCGATTAGTTACACTAATATTATTAAGATGCATTTTTGAATTATATTGATCATGCTTAAAAGAAAAAGCTTGGGTCATCGTTGTTTTAATCCCCTTTTCAAGTCTGCGCAGAAAAAGAAACCATATAATTTAGGAACAATTTCTACCGCTCTCAAGTAAAACAATTTACAATAAGCAAACTGTATTGTATTTTTCAAAATTCTTCTAATTAAATTTTTCGCCAAAAATTTAAGGTCATAGGGGAAGAGTCCTTTTTTCAATCTATAATATAATCGGTATGTTTTAAATTAAAGGCTGGAAGTTTGTCGTTCCGAGGTATTTACAATCATTAATAGTCAGTTTAGGACAAAAAATTTGGTTATAAACATTTCTGAAACTAATGTCAATTTATGTAATTCTTTGCTTTTTATGGAAAGCTGGTTTTTAAATTTTAATATGTTATCAGGCTGCGGTGACATATTTGGTGTCTGCGAAACCGGGAGGCTGTTTAGAGTTAAATTTCCTTATCTCTACAAACAAGATTCTGTAAAGATTGAACAAATGTTTTGCTAGCTACTCGTAAAAACAACATTATTTGTTTTCTACATCACATGCGAAACGCTGAGAAAGATTCCGTACTTTAAAACCGCTACGTGAAGGACAATCCGGTTGTTACCCTAGCGTAGAGGGCAATAGGGAATTAGGTAGACCTACGTGCAAAGCTGATGCCTGAAGATCAAACCATGGTTAAACCACAATGAGCTAAATTGTTTAGTGCTGCTAAGAAGAAGTTAGACGACAAATATTAAATCAATTGGGCGCAACAAGCAGCCAAATGGGAACTCCAATGAGCCTATATTCTGATAGCAGCAATTTAAATAAAATAAGGTCTCTTATAACTAGGATCTTTAAGGTCACTTGAAAGGGATTACAGGGATTGACAGCAAATACCTCCTAAGTTTAGTAAGGCTGCTAGCTTGGACGTTTGGTGTATACGTTAATCCAACAACAGTAATTGATAGAAGAGCAATCTAAAACTTGACCACAAAAACGGTAGGATATAAGGTTACAGATATTAAAGCGGGTAGTTTAGCTACCGTGCTTGTAATTTCTTCCAAACCAAAAGTGGTTGAATGTTAAAAAAAAATTCAACTGCAGGCCTCGCTTCAGGTTGAAAAGGACGACCTTTTGCCAGTCTGGATTATTCCAAGATGAACCTTCAATACGCTAAAGAAGTGTCTGGTATCTTGAGCAGACGTTTGACAGCGGGACAAACGGTGTTTGCTTCTTGTTGACACAGTTGTTAGGAAAACTAAGATAGCTTTTACGGTCTGCAGATACACGATAGGGAAAAACTGCGGTTATAAACTGAGTATTACGTAATATTTATATAAAACAACAAATAATTATAAAAGCATACGCATTAACGATTTGGTCGCCAAGGGCAATACAAATCAGTACTATAAAAAAATTGCAAAGCCTCCGAAGGTATTTCTGCTTGGCCATCACTGGTGCTATTAAAAAAAAAGTTTAGCAGCAGCTTTTGAGGTCATTCTGGGCATACCGCCGTAGCACCTTTTTTAAAAAAGATTGCGGAAGCCAAAGTCTATAGACTCCTAGAGGATGTAAACTTTCGTAGCGTTAAGGTAACAGATCTACATGATATTAAAAAGTGCATGCTATGCGAGGATCATATTTTTACTATTTGAGCTAATGTTATATGTCGGATACTATTTCCTATAAAACCCTTTAAGGTCATCTGTATTGAAAAGGAAGAATAACATAATAAAAATAAAAAAGGATAACTAGCACTACAAGGTTTTGTTTGAAGCACAGACTGCTCTAAAGTCTTCCTAAAAACAGGGGCTTGAATGTATGGGAAGAAGTCCCGAGCTGAGATAACAGTAGCAATAAGCACATTTGCTACAGATTTTCATGTTAAAATAATAGCTATATAAGATTGACTGCAGGCAATAATTTCTATTGGATTAAAGTCTGGAGGTGTCCCTTGAGAATCAAAAAGATATAATTATTTTTTAAACCCCTGAAGAAATTTCATTTATAATTCTGCGACCTAAAATAGTTTATATTCCAAGATCTTTTCATTTACTGAATAATACTTTTGTACATGAAAACAGCGTTTGTAGTTCAATTTTTTCTTGCTTTTGCCTCCTGCCAGTCTGAAATAACTAGTTTATTTTTATAAACCCATGACTTTTTATGGAGAAATCATTTTCTTAAATAATACTGTTTTCAATTTTAGAAAAGAGTGAATAATCTTCAAATATAGTTATTTGTATACGAAATGTTTTCTACCCTAAAATTTTTTAACAATTTGAGCCTCAGAAAAAATTACTTGTGAAGCTTGAAACTGCTAAATTGTAGAAAATATCTTTCACGATAACATAAGCGATTATTTACAAAAAAAACAAAATAAAAAAATTTTATTTTCCAGGATGAATATACGAGACCTATGCAAATTTTTCGTTTCAATCGTGACAAATGTTATTAGAAATAAAACTGCTATCCGCACCCCCATCACACACGACCGCACTCGGCGCCATATTGAGTTTGAGACTAATGAAAATTTAAAGCAAAACATATTCATAATTTCATCACTTATCGAGATGATGAAAAGTGTTTTAACGGTAGGACTGACCGTTATTAAGATACGGGTGTAAACGCTTTGCGCCGTAGCACAATTTGAAAATCTGTCTAGCTCTCAGGCAACCGGTATCAGTTACCTTGTATCCACAACGTGGATATAGCTGCATCATGGGTTCTTCGCAAGCTTAATATAACCAACTAACCATATGCTGTGCATGATTAAGTCCAAGTCGAAGTCAAATTATGTAGTGAAATCTTGTTTTGTGCTGAGGTTTGGTAATTATTGTCTAGATTGTTATGTGGAACTAATTTGAACATCCCGTGTCTGAGAGCCGCAAAATGATTTATATGCTTCTGTCAGCAACTCAACAGTTCTCTTTATAGCCACTGTGTGAGAGAAAACTGCCAAAAATTTCTATTCCTTGACTATGTCTTGCGACGGCTAAGTGCAGGTCGACTGTGATGAAAAAAAATTATTCTTGACTTTCACTTTCAAGAAATTTAGAAGTACCGTCGTATGTACGTGGTGCAGCTAACTTGAAACAGGATGTTACTGCTCATATAGAGTTGAGTTGTGATTTTCTGTAAATTCATTGTGTTCTGCGTTTAGCTTTTCCTAAAATTTTGGGGTTTAGGAGAAATAGTTGTCTGATCAGAGAAACCTTCTCCCTTGGGCAAATGTAGAAGATAAAAGCAGCGCACTGACAAAAAGCAATGTAAAAGAGTCTTTTTTGTCCAGAAGTGAAAAAATTTGTCCTTTTTCTTATGCATTTACGTAGTCTTCTTTTTGATATTGAGATACTCCTTTTCTATTGTGATGTATTGATCAGGATATGCCTCTACTACCTGTAT
This sequence comes from Amphibolips quercusostensackenii, assembly GCA_032357855.1. Lineage (NCBI taxonomy): Eukaryota > Metazoa > Arthropoda > Insecta > Hymenoptera > Cynipidae > Amphibolips > Amphibolips quercusostensackenii. Next base: position 12,390 of record JAUELO010459492.1, read on the forward strand.
AAGTCTTGTATGGTAAACTGTAAGAAAAGACGCTTTGTTATAAATATTTCCAAGTTTTTTTGCAACTACTTTAGCAATCGTGAAGAAATTGAGTTTAATATTTGCCGCCCGTTCTAGCCCTAACCGACGTTTTTCATTGAGACAGAACAAAAGCACATCCGTGAAGGTTGGATGTTGAGTCAGTATGT
>JAUELO010459556.1:0-12571 GCA_032357855.1 Amphibolips quercusostensackenii
GTTTGAGAGCGAAATCGTCGTCCCTTTTACTCATAAGCAACTTTGTTTCTAAATGTTAAAACACAAGACGAAACACTGATCCTGTTCCAGCAAGAAAGCTGTAAAGTGTGTATATTTCTCGTCAGGTATTCTAACATTTGTCCAGAATTTATTTTCAAGGATTTTCAGTCTTAATGTCACTCTGTTCAGTTTTTTTCGATATTCGCAAAATCCGACCTCGTACTTCTTTTGACGACAAACAAAACTTATTTCTAGGACCTTCTCGCATTTTCCGAAACGACCTTAGGACTTAGCCTGAAGAGTTTCTAGTCAGGTTACTTTCCACGGAGTCCTGCAAGTATATCTGCAGAAACCCAACAGGCAGTTTTGCCTTGCGCCGGCCTTTTTATAGACCGTGCCCTACATTTTTCTGCCAAGATCGCAAAAGAAACGTTAGTGGCAGGCTTTCGGATTCTGCGCTGGCTCTTTGCTCTTGAGAAAGGATGAAATTTTCAGTCATCTTCCTCAGTGCAAGCTTTTTGCCTGTTGTCAGTCTGGGACCAAAACTCGGGGGTCACATATATATATATATGCGTGTGTGTGTGTGTATATATACAATTAAAAATTGATATCGATTTAAAATAAACAATTCTAATTTTTTAATATCAGAGCATTTCAAAACGTTTAAAATTCAGAAATTTCTAAATTATCAGTTATACACGTGAGTTTCTTAAATATAAACAATAATAATTTAAAGGTTGGAAAAATATCAATGATTAAAATATAAAGGTACTTGACACACAATATTTAAATAAAAAACGCCTATTAGACAAGACTTATCTTCCACAAATCAGCAAATGAAAATTCGTAAAAATTTGTGAAGACTAAAAACAGATAAAATTTTTCAGACATGTGAAAAAACTTAGCATACATATATTAAAATTAAAAAAAAAAAATTGTTATCACAAATATCTCACTCACCGAAAACAATCACTTAATAAATTATTTAACTCGCTTCTAAAATGTACAGAACTGTAAGTATTTAAAAAGTTGTTATGATTAGTTTTACAAATTAATAATTTTTTAGATATTAAATAATAAAAATTAAGCGATAAGAACGCTCGCTTTAATAAAGTGCTGGTTAAGAATAAAATAACTTCCAAGGCTAACAATATTTAAGCGTGAGTGGCTTTAAAACTAAATAACAAGATAGTTATCTTTAGTATCAGTGTTTAATAAGTTTTATTTCAAGCGATCATTCTTCATTGGTGACGTTTCATTTCTTTCTAAAAAACTCTTTTGAATTCATGGAATGGCTCTGTCAGCTTAAAGTTTTGAATTTTCTTTGAATCACATTAGACATACCCTGCAAACGACCTGCAATTCAGAAATAAAAATCTTGTAACATCCCTGGTGTAAGGATTCAACCCCAAAACTTCAGTGGTTGATGCAGGTTTCACAGGCACTAGAAGGATGATTCTTTTTTGGGATCTTGTAGCATATACAAACTTTTACAGTTAAATTGCCACAAAACTTCAATGATGCTCCTTGAAAAAATATTTTCTCGAAGAAATGGAATAAAACTTTTAAATTCTTATTGTGATGAGAAGGTATTAGTTTTACGTCAAAACTGATTTTTGCAGATCACCGGGTCTCTTTTGTGAGATCAATTTGTGTAGATTGTGCTTCAGCGCACGTTTTTAGAGACAAAAATAAGAATGGAGTTGGATAACCAGCTGTTTGGGAGGTATATTCAAAAAGCTAGTGCATTTTTCAATTATGTTGAGACCATTTCTTAAAGATTTAGGAATTTCATGTACGGTTATTTGTATTACTTGAAAATTCAAACAATTCATCTACACAAATTTTTTCAACGAAAAAAATATCAGAGTTATAGCATTTGCGAAATGAAAAAAAGGGAACATTCAAAGCAAAATAATGTACTTTGTGCAAAAAAGTCGCAGAAAAAAAACATTGCATTTTGAAAGCCCTACAAGATTATAATACAAACTTTCAAAATTTACTTAAAAAATCAAAAATTCAAATTTTGATAGCACAAAAAATAATGATAATTCAAAGAATCTATTTTACGACCAAACTATGCAAGACTCAAAAAAAGATAAATTGATAAAAATTATGCAACCAAAGAAGTTGTACACATTTGTTACAAATAACTTTTTGATTGAACACGTTTTTGTGTAGTTTTGGTATTACTCGTAAAAAATAAAATTTAAGAAAGGGTTAAACTTTTGGACAAACGATACAGGCTATAAAAAAAAGGAGTTAAAAAAAGTTGCTAACTCAAGGAAAACTACAATTTCCTAATAAACAATAATTTTTTTAATAGAACGCGTAGTTTTTGTTTTAATCTTAGAAAATAACATTAAAAATAAAAATATTTTTTTCAAACGATTCACGGTACTAAAAAATTATAAGACAACAGTTGTTTACACAAAAGAGATCTGCAAATTAGTTCAAATTATTTTTTGATGAAATGCGTAGTTTTTGCCTCTATTGTAAAAAAATAAACATAGTGAATTTTTTAACAAACGACATAAGCGGTAAAAAAATAGACAAAAGTTGATCACCAAAAAAAGAGCTTCAAAATTTCATAAATAATTTTTTCATTGTACGTGCTGTTTTTTTAATCCTTAAAAATTATATATATGAGAGCAACCAAACACTTCAGTTTCAGCTTAGCTCTGAAGAAGTGAACTGCAACGTTCACGAAACGTCGGCAAGATTCGTAGTTTTGCACACGATTGGAACACAAAAAAAATCTTTCGATGAAATTTGTAATTGATTTTGCAATATCTAGACAAGCAATTCCAGCCCATGTTGCAGTAATAAGTGTAATATACAGTTGATATAATAGTGTTAAAAATAATGTAAAAAAGTTTGCATTGTGGACAACATGGTGTACAAAGCACTAGATACGTGATGAAAATATGTTTATTAAAGCCAAAGAAGCTTCGAAAAAAATTCACAATCACTAAGTAACAGTTGTCGATGCTTTGACCTTTATATTTAAAAGGTTCTATCACAAATATGAGGGACATACATAGACTGCGCGTGCTGCGCGAGATAAATATATTATTTAGCGTCACGCGCGAGAACCAACAGACTTGCGCTGCAAGCAACAGGCAGATTTTTTCATTTGTTTCTGAACAGGACTGGCTAAAGCATTGCAAAAAAAATTAAAGCCTTAAGTACTTGAATACGTTAACTTTTTATTATTATTTTTAATTACAAGTTACTCGTTATATTTTAAGGCAGCTTTTGAGCAACAATAGTTTTCAGTTGTACCTTTTTTTTAGTTGTGTGTATTGCTGTGAGGTTTATGCTTCACATGTTGTACATTAAAATTTAATAAGATTGGTCGTAAGCGACCAACTGGAGCTTCATTCATTTCATCTGTAGTCATGAGAGTAATTGTGCCGTTTAAATAGTTTATTTTGGCGCGTTCTTTGAGACCAGTGCGAGAAATATATATGTATATTCCAGCAAGATAGTCACTACTCTCTAATATCGCAAAAACTTCACCAGAAAATGTTGACAATACGATGTGTTCTTGGCTTGGAATAGGCCCAAAACGATTTCGTCCATGACGTAATAAAAGTTGTTTATCCGCAGGAAAAGTGTATTTCCGAAGTTCAAATCCCTGGTTCGGATTTTTAATAGAAGTAAGCAGAATAAATTGAAGTTGGTCAAGTCCATATTTAGATCCGTCAGAAGAAGGAAGCCTGGTAGGTGGAGCAATGCACCTGGAAGTAGGAGAATGGGACCTGGAAGTAGGAGACCTACACCTGCCACGAAGAGGTGGCTTGGCAGGAGATACACAACTGGAAGGAGAATGTTGTCTGTCAGAAAAAGAAGATAGGCCATCACAAGGAATACTAGAAAAAGGGACGCCATCAAATAAAATCAAATATTTCATCAAATTTCATCAAATTGTTTCTCAACAGTGGAATGTTGTCTTGTCTTAAATTAGAGTGGTCTCAACCATAGAAAAATTATTACAAGTGAATAATTATATATTTATAATAATTATCTTTGAAAACATTTTCGTTTTATGACGAATTCTAAGAACAAACTGTCTCATATTTTGTTTTACATTTTCTTGGAATTGAATACATGATGTAGAGGATTGTGGCTTACACCGCACCAGTGAAGTATGATCACTAGTTACTTTTTTGACCAGGATAGAGATAACTTAGTTATTTTTGTAAAAAAGTAAGAAACTAGTATCAGTAGATAATTTTTTTATAAACAGATTCTATAAAATTTGTTGCTTTTTAAGTTACTTTTGACGTATAGCTTATCAGTTTTCTTTTCATGTTAATTAATACATTTTATTGCTTCAGCAACTAGTTTCTCTTTTATACGATTCAAATATTAGCTTATAGTTTTCAAAAGTTTCCTTCGTGATGATAATTATTTGATGAAGCTTATAAGAATTCGAGGTAAATTTAAATTATTTGCCAAAAATTTAAAAGATCAAAAACATTTAACCGATTTTAGTAAACTTTAAATGTCTTCGGGGAGAATTTGTGAATATTAAAAATCTGAAAAACGTCTGTTGTTAAAAAAGTGCACATCCTATGAAAAAATGTTCAGAGCAATGTTCCCTGAATTATTTAATTTGGTTTTTTATTTTAATAAATCAAAACAGAGAAGCAAAAGATTTCTGAATTTTATTGAATTTTGTTTTTATTTCTTGCAATTCATTCATTATATATTTAAAAGCTATTATAGTGACTTTAATTTCAGTGACTTAAAAGGGATTTGAGAATAATAAGTGACTAAAAGTGACTTTAGTGACTATGTAGTTGCTTTGACAACCGATATGGATAAGCGAAGTAAATATTTCTTGTATGTATGAACTTAAAAATTAATGAAAAAGGGTATTTTTACAATGACTAGTTTTCTTGAAAAAGTAACTTACCCCTCATTGCGGCTTACGTGCACTACTCTAAAACCAAAAAACTGTTGGCGATGGTGGCCTACTGGAATTTCCTTGACTTCATCTGGGGTCAATGGGGTAATTGTGCCGCTTTCCATGTTGATTTTTGCCCGTCCTTTACATTCAACTCGAGGATCATATGAATATATTCCAAGAAGATCATAAGTATTGTCCAATATCGCAAAGACGTCACCGTCGAATGATGATAATACAATTTGTTCTTCGGTTGGCACGGGCTGATAGACTTTCCGACTTGCTAGTATATGAATTGGTGTATTTGCAGGAAAAGAGTATTTTCGAAGTTCAAATTGCCGGTCTGGATTTTTTGAAGAAATAAGTCGAATAAGTTCAAGTTGCTTGAGTCCAGATCCATATCTGGCAGAATAAGGAAGCCTGGTAGGTGAAGTTATATACAAAGCAGAAGAAGGCCTTGGACGAGAAGAAGTTTTGGCAGCAGAAGAACAATTCCTGATCGGAGAATCAGGTCTGTCAGGAGAAAGAGAACTGGCTGGGCGATCTTTTTTGTCAGAAGAAGAAGATGGTCTGCCACGAAGAACAACAGGAATAGGGGCACCATTAGGCAACGATTCGAACTGCAAACTTAACTCTGCAAGAAAAAAAAGACGATTACATTTTTTTAACCACAAATGTTATTGTATTACTCATTATGATCTACAAATGTTTTAAGCCAATACATAATGTTTGCAGAGTGAAGTTGGTTTGTATTAATGTTTTTGTTTTTGATCATTTTATTGTAAGATTGTTATTCCATCATGAAGTGACAGTTGATGTCAGGTGACGTTTCAATGATAATTTTAGAGTCAATAATATTGCTGCACCTAATCAATTTTAACTGTGCAAATATAGATAGGAAGTATACATTTCGACAAACTCTTGATACTGATGGAAAAGTCATATTGCTGCCAAAACTGTAAAAAAACTCCTATATTTACTGTGTTGATAATTTTTTGTCAGCAAGAATTTCAATTTCATAAATAGTTTGTGAAAATAACAGTTCCATATAATTAAGTAAATTTAGATAGTAATTTTACATTTTTGTATTTAATTGATTCCTTAGATTTACACAAAAGTATTTTCAGTCATAATATTATAAAAGTGCGATAAATTTACACTGTCAAAAATTTTTTAATAAATAATGATGATAATAAATTATTTGATTGAAATTCAATTTGCATAATATGCTAAATGCTAGAACATTTGTTACATTGTGCACGTAGAAAATGTAAATTCTTTCAGGTAACAGGCATACTTATATTTCTCATAGAAAGGTTTAATATATGAAGAGTGTGAAAGTTGGTTCGTAGATATGAGTTTGATTTTAAATTCTACTTGTAAAAAAATGGTTTTGTTATATTGATGAAATTTGAAAAAAAATTGTAAGTGTTAAATCATGTTCGATTGGAAATATACATAAAGTTCTTTGGGATTAATTCTAAATCTTAGAAATTGTACAACAAAATTAAATTAACAATTAAAAAAAATTTGTTTAAAATAAATATATTTGACGTTTTACTTAAGTTATCTTTTTTATATTTGATATTAATCAAAACAAGTTTTCTTCTGGGTGTGCGCAAGTGTGAGGCTTGAAATCCCTACCGAGAATTTTCTCTGGCTACGGCCTTGCAACAAATGAATAGGATAACAAATTGATACACGCAGCGAATATTTCATCATAAGCTTTGGAAAAGTTTTCATTTCACTGTTAAAACCTTTTTCTGATTACTTAACAACTACATAATATTTATTCGTGTCCATGATTCTGATTTAATGAGTATGATTTGTTTTTGAATTAATGAATTTTAAAAATAAATTGAAAACCATTCTCTCTATTTGGCGGTGAGTTGAACATCAGATTTCTCAACAACGATTTTGATGGAAAAACCTTAAACTTTAAAGCTACACTGAGAAAAATAAATCGTACCTATATGCAAGCATCAAACGTTTTTTTTTTTCAATTTTATCTGTAGAGAAACCTTATATTTTTCTATCAATATTTTACCATTGGAATTCTTCAATGTCTTAACCAAAAAGCATTTATATCAAATCGTATGTTCCAAAATCTTAGGATTTTTCATCGAGCTCTGTCCGTCGTAAAAGCTTATATACTTTTTGATGAATATTATTCTATTTCAATAGCATTAAATTCAATGTTGAAAAATTTTGAAAATCTCTATCACATTCTATCCAGTGCGATATCTCTTTTTTCGTAATAACAGTTTTTTATTAAATCTCTGTCAAGTCTTGCCAAAAGCAAATATGTATTGCATTTCATTTTCTAAAACCTAAAAAATTACTTTTGAATTCTACTCGTCGATAAGTTTGATACTTTTTTACCAAGAAAAACTTTTGATAAAAATGCAAACAATTACACTAAGGATAAAATTTGATAAAACTATCCTGGATCATGAAGCATAGGATTTGACAAATTTTTATCTGGATATGGTTTCATAAAATTTCAGGGAGAAACGGTTAAGAAAAAAGTATACTATTTCTCAACAGATAGAATCATATAAAGATATTCTACATTCGGAGAAATAGAATTTATACAAATCTTGTCAAGATATGATGTTAAATCTTTTCCCAGCCTAAAGCATTATCCTAAATAATTAATTATAAATTATATAAAAGACCAAAAACTTTTAAAATTATAGATACAGTATAGTAATATATTCACCAATCGAATTAAGAATGACCGTCAAGGTAAAGGCCAGAGGGTAAACGATCTTCATTTTTTCTAATTACAGCGATAACTGATTTATATGTTAATGGCAAATTTGGTTAGCAGCAAGTTTGTAGTGTTAAACTTCTCCTTCTAAAATGTTCGTGTTTATATTTAATAAATCAGTCTAGGATAAGAAACATAGTTACATCAAATAGATACCTACTGCTTGTAGTGCTTATATAATTTCAAATTGATAGCGCATAAAAATAATTTATTTTTATTTTGTAACATTAGACCATTTCCAGACATTTAAAATTAATAAATTGCTTAATTATCAGTTCTGCATGTAACTGTTTCAAATATAAACAATATATAATCGAATTTTCAAAAAATATTACTGATTGAAACATAAAGGTAAAGACTAACTATATTTTAATAGCATGCCCTATTACACCAGACTTATCTTCTACGGATCAGCAAATAAAAATTTGTGGAAATTTGTGGAGAAAGATAAGATTTCCAGATACTTTAATGAACTAAGCATTTATAAAAATATTCAAATTATGACAAAAGAATTTTTCTAAAACATATCTTACTTACTAGAATTAATCGTTTAAAAAATGATTTAACTTGTTTCTAAAATGTTCAGAGCTGTTAGTATTTAAAAATTTTTAAAAATAATTTTACAAATAATTTACAAATTTGCATTCGTACATAGTAGATATCTGAAAGATAATTGTGATTTTTTTAAGCTGCTTCGGCGTTAACAAACACATTTTCATAACGTATCTTGCGCTATACTCCTAATTGAAATTTTTCCGAAATGTGCACTTTTCTATATTATGATAAAATTGAAAAATTCTTTTGACTTTCAATCGTGTGCAATACTACGAACCTTGCGGACGTTTCGTGAACATTGCAGTTTACTTCTTCAGGGCTCTATCATATTATTATATATACAAAAATTTTTATTATTACTTTAATATTTTTTCCTGAATGATCAATAATCACCATTCCCAGCTAGCCTGAAAAATGGAACATTTTAAGAAATGTATAATTAGTATTACAATTCATGATTAGCATCGATATTGAAATAGACGTATTTTCATTGTCTTGTTTTACGACTCAAAAAAGTGCACATCCTGATAAAAAAAATGTTTAGAACAAGTTTGCAGATTTGATTTAGGCAAACTGATTAAAATATTATTGTAGCTTGCGTCGTTTTTCTGAAAAAAAAAATTTATTTTATTTTTACTCTTTACGAATAAAGTAAAAAATGCGCGTCCTATTAAAAATTAATTTTTAACAGAATTGTCAATTTTGTTTTGGTACAAATGCTTTGTCTATTTATATTTCTCATAACTTGTGTCATTATTCTAATTATTTAAATATTTCTTTAATGTCCCGCGAAAAAATAAGCTGCATGGCTCAAGACTTGGTCATGGCTAGGATGAGGCTTTGATAAAAAATCGGTCAAGAATGGCTTACGTCCGCGAGCCACGGTTAAGCCGCTGTAAACTTAAGAACATATTTTAACACTCTCAGCGATCTCTGCTAATGTGCGGATGAAATAAATACAATATTATGACAAGTTCTAAATTTTTTAGAAATTATTTTTGTGTGTCGGGTAAAATTTGGGCGTTTTTTAAAGAAAAATTTTTTTTTTTGGCTGGGCAGTAAAATTGAAATTTATAGTTGCGCACTAAATTTATGTCACACTTCCAAATGCGCAGTATACTCACGTGGCACTGGTGTATGCACAGTAGAGTTATGTTGCACATTGGACTGCGCGGTATAAGCATGTGGTATATTAAATTGCGCACTGGAGCTATATAGCACTACCGGCTGCGCAGTAGACTTTTGTGGCATGTGTGGTTGAATACTAAAGTTACGTTGCACTTCCAGATGCGCATTAGACTTTTGTGGCATTTGCGGTTGCGCGATATAATAACGTCGCACTTCCAGCTGCGCAGTGAGCTTCTGTGTCATCAATGGTTGCGCACTAGAGTTATTTCGCACTTTTAAATGCGCAGTATCCTTATGTGACATTGGTAGCTGCCCACTTGTATTATTTCACACTTCTGTCTGCGTAGTAGTAGTAGTAGTATGTTGTCTATTATGTTGCGCACTAAAGTTGTATAGCAAAACCAGCTGCGTAGTAGATATTTTTGGCATTTTTGGCTGAGTACTAGATTCATGTCGCACTCACAGATGCTCAGTAGACTTATGTGATTCTTGTAATAGCGCAGTAGAAGTATGTGATATATTTAGTTGCACGCTAGAGTTATGTGACACTTCCGGCTGAGCAGTAGACTTTTGTGGCATGTTTTATTGGGTGCTAGAGTTGCGTTGCCCTTTGGATGAGCATTAGCCTTATATGGTATTTGTGATTGTGCCATAGAATTAGGTCGTACCTTCAGCTGCGCAGTCAACTTCTGTGATATTAATGGTTGCGCAATGAGGTTGTGTCGCACTTATGGAAGCGCAGTAGACTTATTTAAGGTTTATGAATGTGCAGTACAATTTTTTGATACTTTAGGCTAATCCATAAAGTTTTGTCGCACATAGTTTCTTCTACTGCGCATTCGGAAGTGCAACATAATCCTAGTTAGCAATTACTTTCTCTACATGAGTCTACTGCGCATCCGGGAGTGCGTAACAACTCTAGTGCGCAACCAATAATGACAGAGTAGTTTACTGATCAACTAAAAGGGCGACATAACTCTATTGCGTTACCACGAATTCCATATAAGGCTAATGCGCATCCGGAAGTGCAACGTCAGTTTAGCAGCCAACTACATATGCCACAAAAGTTGACTGCGCAGCCGGTAGTTTTATAAAACTTTAGTTTGCAACTTAATATACCACATACTTCTGTTGCGCATCAAAAAGGGCGATATAACTCGGATGAGCAACCATTGATGACATAGAAGTTTTCTGCGCAGCTGGAAGTGCGACATAACTTTTCCGCGCAGCCACAAATGCCACATAAGGCTAATTCCTATCCGGAAGTGCAACGGGACTTTAGCAGCCAATACACATGCCACAAAAGTTTACTGCGCAGCCGGTAGTGCTATGTAATTCTAGTTCGCAACTTAATATACCACATACTTATGTTGCGCAGCCGAAAGTGCGATATAACTCTAGTGCGTAACCATTGATGTCACAGAAGTTTACTGCGCAGCTGGAAGTGCGACAAAAATCTTTTGCGCAACCAAAAATGCCACATAAGGCCAATGCGTATCCGAAAGTGCCATGTAACTTTAGCAGCCAACTACACAAGCCACAGAAGTCTACTTCGCAGCCGGTAATGCTATATAATTCTAGTTCGCAACTCAATATACCATATACTTATGTTGCGCAGCCGAAAGTGCGACATAACTCTAGTGCGAAACCACCGATGCCACATTAATTGACTGCGCATTTCTAAGTGCAGCATGAATTTAGTGCGCAGCTATAAATTTTAAGTCTACTGACCAGCCGGAAATGCAAAACCAGATGCACTTAACTCCATATACCACCAAAATCTTAAATTTGACTAAGTTTGGGCAGTGTTATCGATATTAATGGACAAATCCACCCCGATCTGGTATTTTTCGAAACTGAAAACACCGTGTCTGGTATATCACGCACAGATCCGATTAGAAAATTTTCAGGCGTGTCAACTAGAGACCCGCCCAGAATAATACCGAATTGGATATTTAAGAGAGGCGGACAGAAATCTTCGAATCAGGTCTGTTATGCAATCTGCTAGATCCGCACCTAAAAATATCGGTATATTTTCGGGTCTTGCACACCTCTGTTCCTCGCAAAAAATGATTTTATACACCTGGTGCACGGATTGGACGTCTTGACAGTTTTGCGCTCGACTTTCAACAAATTTTTGTAGACTGACGATAATGTTCTATTCGATTCCCGATAGTAAACTCCCGAAAGATTCCTGGTAAGTTTCTGGGAAAATTTTTACATGGGTCGTTATTCTTGTGGGAAATTAAATTTTCTTTCATGTAAAACGCGCAACATTCACCTGACCACAAAAATGATTCCTAGAAAATTTAGAACTTATCATAATGTTATATTTATTTCAGCCGCACATCAGCAGAGACCGCTGAAAGTGTTAAAATGTGTTCTTAAGTTTATAGTGGCTTAACTGTGGCACGCGGATATTAGCCATCCTTGACCCATTCTTTATCGAACGCTTGTCCTAGTCATGACCAAGTCTTAAGCCATGCAGATTATGTTCACACGAGGTTATATTTTACGAATAAAACAAAAACTGCGAGTCCTGTAAAAAATGATTCATATTGAATTTTTAAGTCTTTTTTGAGTGAGCAACATCCAGAGTGAATTAAAAGAAATTTAAACAATTTTAATATAATTCATGAATTCTTGGGTCATCTGTCATCGCATGTTGATAATGCGATTTTTTCTTTGGTTGGCATCGGCTGATAGGCTTTCCGCTTTGCAAGTATTTTAATTAGTTTATTTGCAAAAAAAGTGTGTTTGAAATTAAAATTGCCTGTGAAGATTTTTATAGAGAACATACCACATATATATAAGTTAGTCAAGTCCATATTTATGTCAGTCAGAAGAAGAAAGTCCGGTAAAGTATAGGATTTCTGAATGGATAGACTTAATGAAAGGTTAATCAAATACGCTAGGTCCTGCCACATCTTGAATCATTATTTTAAATAATTCATAATAAATTATATAAAAGATTAATTTTTTTGTAAAATCAGGATTATAGTATGTTAATATATTCATAGCAATCATATACCTGGCTATATCTGTTACAAACAAAGTCATATACAATCCATATACCTAACAGGAGGAGACCACGCCCTTTGACGACGAGGAAGAGAGAAGAAGATCTGACCGAAGAATTAGGTTTTGCGGAAGGAAGAGAACTGGCAGGAGAATGTTGTCTGTCAAAAAAAAAAGATTAT
>JAUELO010459565.1:0-12571 GCA_032357855.1 Amphibolips quercusostensackenii
ACTGTATGACACAATATGATACGATATTATTCAATATGTTATAATATGATATAGTATCATACAATATTATATGATATAATACAATATGATACATCATAATACATTGTGAAACAATATTATATAATATGATGGATTATAATACAGTATCATACAATATGATGCGATACAATAAATATGATACAACATGGCTTAATATAACACAGTATCCTACAATATTATACACTATCGCACTATATGATATAGCATGCTACAATATGATGCAATGTGTTATAATATGATACAGAATGATACATATCATATTGTATGATACAATATAATATAACAAAATATAATAACATATGATATGATACAATATGATACAACATAATACAATATGATGCAATTCGATACATTACGAAACAGAATCATACAATATGATACAGTATGATATACTAGCGTCCAACGACGGCTCACTTGTTGCTGGAACATTAATTTTATTATCTAAATATTGAAATACTTGATTGAAAGTTGAATCAGCTTCTTTAAAATTCATTTTTTTCAGGTTCACATCTTTGGTTTAAAACTCAACTTTTTTGTTCACTGTTTTTTTGTTTTTTTTTTTGTTAAAGAATTAATTTTTTCATCTGAAAATTCAACTACTTAGTTGAAAGTTAAACAAGTTTGTTACACATTTATATTTTTTTGAGGTTCACATTTTTGGTTTAGAATTCAACTTTTTGATTGAAAATTTGTTTTTCCTACTTTTTTCTTTTTTTTTTTTTTGATTAATTTTGTTATTAAAAAATTTAACTGGTTGTTTAAAATTTAAACTAGTTTATTAAAAATTCATATTTTGGTAAGGTTCACAACTTTTGTTCAAAATTTAACTTTTTTGTTTAAAATATGTTTTTCTTTGCTTTTTTTCGTTAACAAATTAATTTTCTTTCTCTTATTCAACTACTTGTTTTACATTTGAACTACTTTGTTTAAGATTCATATTTTTCAAAATTTACATCTTTAGTTTAAAATTTAACTTTTTTGTTCATAATTTGTTTTTTGTTTTTTTTTTTCATTAATTTTACTATTTGAAAATTGAAATACTTGATTAAAAGTTGAATTAGCTTGTTCAAAATTCATTTTTCTCAGGTTTAAATCTTTGGTTTAAAACTCAACTTTTTTGTTCACTGTTCGTTTTTTTTTTGTTAAAAAATTAATTTTTTTATCTGAAAATTCAACTACTTGGTCGAAAGTTGAACACGTTTGTTACAAATTTATATTTTTTTGAGGTTCACATTTTTTATTTAAAATTCAACTTTTTGGATGAAAATTTGTACTCCCTACTTTTTTTCTTTTTTTTTGGGTTAATTTTGTTATCAGAAAATTTAACTAGTTGTTTCAAACTTGCACTAGTTTATTAATAATTTATATTTTTCTTAGGTTTACAGCTTTGGTTTAAAATGGAACTTTGTTGTTGAAAATATGTTTTTCTTTGCTTTTTTTTTGAATTAACTCTTTTTTTTTGTTTAAAAATTAACTCTTTATTGTATTAAAAAATATACTCTTTTTTTCATTCAACTACTTGGTTAAGAGTTAAACTACTTTGTTAAAAATTTATATTTTCCAAGGTTTACATATTTAGTTTAAAATTTTATTTTTTTTTTAAACATTAGTTTTATGATCTGAAAATTAAAATACTTGATTTAAATTTGAATAAGAATAAAATATATTTTTCTCAGGTTCACATCTATGGTTTAAGACTCAACTTTTTTGTTGACTGTTTTTTTGTTAAAAAATTAACTTTTTCATCTAAAAATTCAACTACTTGGTTAAGACTTATACAAGTTTGTTGAAAAATTATATGTTTTTAGGGTTCATATTTTTGGTTTAAAGTTAAACTTTTTGATTGAAAATTTGTTTTTCCTACTTTTTTTCTTTGTTTTGGTTAATTTTGTTATCAGAAAATTTAACTAGTTGTTTGAAACTCGAACTAGTTTATTAATCATTCGTATCTTTCTAAGGTTCACAACTTTGGTTTTAAATTAAACTTTTTTGTTGAAAATATGTTTTTCTTTGCTTTTTTCTGTTGAAAAATGAACTCTTCATTATTTAACTACTTGGTTGAGAGTTAAGCTACTTTGTTGAAAATTTATATTTCTTAAGGTTTACATATTTCGTTTAAAATAAATCTTTTTTGTTCATAATTCTATTTTTGTTTTTTCAAAAATTATTTTATTATCTGAAAATCAAAGTACTTGTTTCAAAGTTGAATTAGTTTATTTAAAATTCATATTTTTCAGGTTTAGATCTTTGGCTGAAGATTTAACTTTTTGGTTTATAATTTGCTTGTTTTTTTTGCTAAAATATTAATCTTTTTACCTAAAAATTCAACTGCTTGGTTAAAGTTGAACAAGTTAGTTAAAAATTTAAATTTTTTCAAAAATTACATCTTTCGTTTAAGATTGAACCATTTTGTTGGAAATTTATTAATTTTTTGTTTTTTTTTCTCAGTTAAAAAATTTATTTTCGTATCTGGAATTCTGTTTCATTTCACTGTTTCATTTTTGGTTAGGAATTCATCCTTTATAAGTATAAAATTGAACTATTTGGTAAAAAATTCATATGCTATGTTGAAAATTCGTTTTTTTCGGTAGAAAATTTATCTTAATAGTTGAAAATTCAACATATATTCAGACTTGAAATTCTTGATTATTACCCTATTTTTCTGAAAAATCACCCTCTTTTCTATGTTTATATAGAATTTTAAAATACTTTACTTTAAGGGGAGGGGAACGGTGTAAGACAGTTTTTGCCCGTATAAAAAATACGACAAAATATGTCATAATGAATTTAAAAGTCTAAAAAAAAATGGTATCGCTTAAAGTTAGACAACAAAAAGTTTCAACTTTTTTGTTAAGTGAAAAAGTTTTGTTTACTCGGAGCGAAATATCCGGAGTCACTTGTTATACCTGGAGGACTTTTGTTAATTTCTGAAGAAAACTTTAAAATCCGTTAAAAATTGTACTGTAAAGTTGTTCTGTTACGAATTGTCAGTAAAAAATTTATTTATATATAAATATGTTTTTTACTGGCAATTCATAACAGTTCTTTCTGAACAGCTTCCATGCAGCTGACAGTTAAGCAAAATAAGTACCTTGATTACAACCACATTTATAACTTATGACAACGAATATGTACGTAAACAAAATATAATTCTCTCTTTTTTGTTGCAGAACTAAGTTCACAGTCTCAGGGTTTCCCTAGTGGCGACCTTAATCCTGGTGGTCCTCTTTATAGACCTCCTTCTTCTCCGGAGAGACATCGTTCTTCTCTCGGGTCTCCTGTATCAACCGAACTTACTCTTAGTGGCAGGCCTAAGTCTCCTCCTGCCATGCCTTATTCTTCTGCCAGGTCTCTTCCATCAACCGAACTAACTCTTAGTGTCAGGCCTAGGTCTCCTCCTGCCATGCCTCATTCTTCTGACAGGTCTCTTCCATCAACCGAACTTACTCTTCGTGTCAGGTCCAGGTCTCCTCCTGCCATGCCTCATTCTTTCGCCAGGTCTTCACCATCCGCCGAGCCAGCTCTTCGTGACAGGTCCAGCTCTTCTCATCTCAAGAAGATTTTTCCTCGCGTACTTGGATTCGTGTTTGAACATCTTAGGTTTATTAGACTTGTTCCCGAGAGGAATCCAGACCGGATATTTGAACTTCGAAGATACTTTTTTCCTGCTAATGCACCAATTAAGTTAAGAAACACAAATAATACCAGTAGGCCTATGCCAGCAGAAGAACAAATTGTATTATCGTCGTCCAATGGTGACGTGTATGCGATATTAGACAAATATGTATCAAACAAGCAAACCGTTCTCCGTGGAATATATGAAGCTACTTGTTATTCGACAAAACGAGTGAAAATAAACATGAACAGCGGCATAGTTGAAGAATTGACCCCACAAGAAATAACGGAATGTCCACTAAGCACCCAAAACCCAATTTCAAAGAGTTTTAAAGTATTTTGTGTAACCGACGATTCTGCAAATCGTTAATCAGAAAAAAACGTGCGTATTTGTTACATCAGTCGCTTCGCGCTCGGTCTTTATGCTTACAATTTTAACTTCATAAAATTTTAGTTTATTTGTTACCTTTTTCAATCATAAAATCATTCAGTTGACACTTGGTTTATCATGAAACCCTTTTCTTCAAAAATTTTACATTTTGGGCGTACATTTTCAATTTGAGGATTTATAAAATGCAGTTTGGAAGACTTAAGATTCTTGTCATGCCGAATATTAGATCTCTTCAGCAAATAGTTTTTCTATGATAATAAGATTAAAAATTATATTTCTAAAGATGGCATTTTAGATGAGAAACTTTATTTTTGATGAAAGAAATTTTAAGCGTACAAAAAACATTAATTATCACAAAGTTTTTTGCAAGCGAATTTTTTTTCATTTCACAACGTACCAATAAAAATGGTTGAATTTTAATGAGCAATTGCTGATTTCTTTTAAAAAAATATTTTCTACAAATTTACCGTTGATAATTCCGAAAGTAATTTTTTCGATACTCACTTACATATGATGTACTTACTTCTTATAATTGGAAACAGAAAAGTTGCAGGGAATGTTTTTCCCAGATGAAAGGTATAGCTTATTATAATGTAACTATTTTCTTTAATTTGATGAGAAGTGATAGTGAGAAAAATATATTACATAAAAAATTGTTCAGAAAATTATTTTCTGTAAGCTCTAAACTTTTTTCATAAAAAATATCTTTTCTTTATAAGGCATGACTAATAATGTAATTTAAATTTTAAAATTGTTGAGTTGAAAAGCAAGTGAAAGTAAACACAAATTTCTAAATTAAAATTTGTTTGGGCTTCAATATGAAAACCTGTAAATGCAAAAAAAACAGACTTTATTTTTCTACCAAATTTTCTTCACCTATCGAGCCTTCTCTTCGAGTCAGGTCCAGGTCTCCTGGACCTGACACGCGAAGCTTTCGCTTCGCACTTAATAAACTGCACCAGAAATGCGAAATTGGCTATATTATGTCGAACTCTATTATATTTAATGAATTTGTTAATAATTTTTGCACCTTGGACCGAGACTGCTTATCCATGTTTTGATAAATAAAGTACAAACTTGATTTCTTATTATTATTTTTTTTTTAACCTATGAAATGTATACCAACAATTTTTTAAATAATCAACTTTTTTTCAGTTCAACTTAGATTTAAAATTCTACTTTTGGGCTAAAAAATTATTCTTGTTTGTTGAAAATTCATCTTTTTAGTCAAGAATCTAAATATTCTATTAAAAATTCGGTTTCTATTTGCTTCATTCAACTAACTAAAAATTTGGCTTTCGGTAAAAACGTCATCTTTTAACTGTCTTCTAAAAACTCTTCTTTTTAGCTTAAGAATTTGTTTAGTTTGTTAAATTTCATTCATTTTTTTTAAAACATATGAGCATTGAGTTGGAAAAGTACCAAAACCAGCTTTCTCTGAAACATAAAATATCACACAGAAGGAGATATAAGTTTTAATTTAATTTGTGGGTTGGAAACTAATCTTCTAGATTGAAATTGGTCGTTGCACATTAATTTCTTTAAGATTTATAATTTTAATCAAAAATTCATCTCTTTCTTTTCAAATGTAACTATTTTGTTGAAAATTAGTTTTTTTTTGTTAGTCATTACTTTTTTTACCTAAAAATGTAACTCTTTCATTTTTGGTTAAAAATTAATATTTTTAGTTGCAAATTAATCTTTTTTTGTTGAAGATTTATGTATTTTGTTAAAAATTTATTTTTATTACGTCAAAATTTTTTTGTCTAGATGGCATTAAATCTTCTTGCTTAAAATACATCTATTTAGTTAAAAATTTACGTTCTTTATTAAAAATGTATTTTATTCGACTAAAAACTCATATTATTTAGTTAAAAACTTATTTCTCTAACTTAACACTAAATCATTCCATTCTTCATTGAAAATTAATACTCTTTAGTTAAAAATTAATTTTCTCAAATTTGTCTTTTCTTGCAGAAAATTCATCTTCTAGCTTACAAATCAAACTATTAAGTTGAATATTTTTATTGAAGATACTTTGCTCTGAATTAACTTTGCTAGATTTGCTTTTAAATTCAATATGCACTGGAGACTTTTAGGTTGCAGAAACTCTTTATCCAGATCTCCAACTTGAAGTAAAGGAAAACCTTCATGACGATTTTTTTTTTAAAATAAAATACTATGAGTTCTTGACTTATTGAATAAAACTGACTAGTTTTATAATCCAATTTTGCACTATTGATCCCTTTTGCCAAATAAGGGGGTTTCTATTTTTTTTAAGTTGACCTTGCAATCATCTTGACGAACATGGGCAAGGTCATGTCTAAAGTCACATCTAAATAAACCTTTATAAAATAAATAAGTAAGGTCGTTATAAATTATTTCTAGAAGCTGCGCTTCTCAGATGTTACCAAACCTTGTTTAAGTTTGAATAACCTTAAAATGGCCATCAAGGTCACACCTGACCTATGACCTGATTACATTTTTCCACGTAAAATTTTCCGCTTATTCGATTTCCGACGTCAAATAAGGCGGTTTTTATTTTTAAAGAAGATGACCTTGAAATAACTTTGAAGGTCGTCGTCAAGGTCAAAACCAAGGTAACCGTTGAGTTCTTTGTTGAAAGTTACTCCAAGAATGACCTCAATGTTTTTTGGGAAATATTTTACCTGGGGAAATATTTAGGCCTCTTGGAATTTTTTTGACACCCTGTATAATGTACAGTTTTAATCACTATGAAAAATATAATAGCAACGAGTCTTTGGCAAGATATTTTCAGTTGATTCCGCAAAAACCTTAAGCCTAATACTGAAAAAATGGTTTAAATATACACTTGTTTATAAAAATGGTTTAAATAATAAGTAAACAGCAGCTATTCTGAACCAATTATAAACACAATTATATTTGTCATATTTCATTGAAAATCTATAGATCTGAAACAGATAATCATTTAAAATCATAATACAGTGATTCTTGTCCATTATTTTATTAATAACATCATACAGATTTAATTCCTATCCTAACCTAGTAAATATCATTTTTAGTAAGTCATCACATTAATTTGTGATTTGCTATAATTAATTCAAAAGTCCTGAAAGAAATGCTATCACTGAAATTTTAGACAACAACAAGCTTACACTTTGTTGTTAAATAACAATTTTTTGTTTTGTTGGAGTGAAGTAGCTGCAGTCTCTCGTCATTAATGAAAATATTGCAATAGATACAACTTTTTCATCCTGAGAAAAAAGTGCAGTTAAATTTTCTCAAAGCATGTATACTTTTGTTTACAGTCCAAGTGTTTTCCTAATAGCGACTCCAATCCTGAGGTTCTTTGTTGTCGACATTTTTTTCTCCTGAGAGACTTCCTTCTTCTGCCGTATCTTCATTACCTACCAAACCTATTTTTCGTGACAGGTCCAGGTCTCCTTCTGTCAGACCTCATTCTTCTACTGGATCTGCTCCACCTACTAAGCCTATTCTTCGTGCCAGGTCCAGGGTCTCATTCTGCCAGACCTCGTTCTTCTGCTGGGTCTCCTCCACCTACTAAGCCTATTCTTTGTGCCAGGTTCAGGTCTCCTTCTGCTAGATCTCATTCTCCTGCTAGGTCTTCTTCACCTACTAAGCCTATTCTTTGCGCTAGGTGTAGATCTCCTTCTGCCAGACCTTATTCTTCTGCTAGGTCTCCTCTACCTACTGAGCATATTCTTCGCGCCAGGTCCAAGTCTCCTTCTGCTAGCCCTCATTCTTCTGCTGGGTCTCCTCTACCTACTGTGCCTATTCTTCGTGCCAGGTCCAGGTCTCGTTCTGCCAGACCTCATTATTCTGCCAGGTCTTGCCAACTTACTGAGCCTATTCTTCGTGCCAGGTAGAGGTCTTCTTCTGCTATATCTCATTCTTCTGCTGGATCTACTCTACCTACTGAGCCTATTCTTCGCTTTAGGTCTAGGTTTCTTCTGCCAGACCTCATTCTTATACCAGGTCTCCACCAACTACCAGGCCTCCATTTCGTTTCAGGTTTGCGTTTTTTACTCTCAGGCACACTTCCCATAAGGAATCGCTAAATACCAACGAAGCAACCATCAATCTATCTTAAATTCTTTTAGAGTATTTCTTGTAAGCTACAATCCTTAAAATCGTTTATGTATAGACCTTTTAAAATTTGAGGTCAAAAGATTGACAAATTAAAATTTTTTTAGCTTCAATTTAAAAAGCCTGAAGTTTCAAAAAGATATACCTCATTTTTTGGCCTGTCTATATCCACGTACTGAGCCTTCTCTTTATGTCAGGTTCAGGTCTTCTTCTGCCAGACTTAATTTTTCTTCAAATGCTCGAATTTTTTTATCCTAATGAATTTATTTTGCTTTGCACTTAATAAACTGTATCCAATATGCGAAATTCACTATATTATGCTGAACTATATTAAATTTAAGCAATTTGTTATTAGTTTCTGCACCACGGACCGAGATTGCTTATTCATATTTTGCATAATGAAGTAAAAAGTTATTTATTATCACTATTTTATTTCAGTTGCCCTACAAAATGTATACGAACAATTTTTTCAAATAATTAAATAATTATTGTTATTGCATACCTTTTTCCACAAACATGCGTCTCATAAAAAAAGAGAGTAAACCAAATTTGTAAGCTTTTCTACGGTAAATAATTTTAATTCTCAACATTTTTTTCGTATCCGCGGTGTCGCTTGGCCCTCATAGTGTGACAGAAAATTAAATTCAAAAACAAAACTTTACAACAACAAAATTATTTTCAACTACAAGTTACACTAACAACCAAGTAGTTAAACCTTCAAGCATACGACACGAATTTTCAAAAAATAGTAAAACTTTTTACCTAATAAGTAAATTTTTGAGCTAAAAAATATGTTTTTTTGAAGACAAGAGAATTTTATATATAAAATTTGGTTTTGAGTAAAAAATCTAGATTTAACAAAATATTTGAATTTTCTATATAATGAACTAATTTTTGAGGAAGTCACTGGTTTTTTTGACAAATTGTTGAGCATTTAATTAAATAGTTGAGTTTTCAAACAAAAAAGGTTAAAATTCTACCATGAACAATTTAATTTAAGACCAAACTGTTAAATTTTCAATTTAAAAGAATGAAGTTTTCAGATCAAGGTTAATTTTTTAACAAAAAAGTAGATTTTTAACAAAAAAAGGCTCTCTTCTCAAACATTAAAAATTATTTTACTACCAAATCACAAGTTTTAAAAAAGGTGCGTTTGAAGACAAAAACCAATTTTCTAACAAAATAGTTGAATCCTCAACCAAATAGAAGACTTTCAATTAAGAAATATAAATTTCAGACCAAAGTTCCGAATTTTAAGCTAAAAAAGATAATTTTGAACTAAAATTGAATCTTTAAATATTCAGATAAAAAAATCAATTTTTAACAAAAAAAAACGATTTTGAACCAGTTAAATTCAAAAAAAGGATAAACTTTTGAACAAAAAGTTAAATCCTTAACAAAAGAAATTAATTTTCAAGAAATATACTTATTTTCTAAATAAAAAAAAATAATTGTCAACAACAAAAATAACAAGTTTTCAGCAATAAAATTGAATTTTCAACTATAGAGGTGAATTGCAGTAAAATGAATTTTTAACTGAATAGTTAAATCCTCAACCAAAAATATATACTTTTAACAAACATTATCAATTTTTTAACAAAGAGGACTATTTTAAAACCAAATTCATGAATTTTCTAACAAACAATTAATTTTTAACTCAAAAAAGTGCATTTTTAAATAAAAAGTAATTTTTAACGAAAACAAAAAAGGAATATTCAATCTAAAAGTTGAATTTTCATTTAAAAAAGCAAATCGTGAAAGAATAAATTTTTAACCGAGTAGTTTAAAATTCAACAAAGTTGTTAAATTTTTAACATAGAAAGATTAATTTTTTACCAAATAGTTACATTTTCAACCAAAGAGATTAATTTTCACCAAAAATTAGGAAATTTAAAAAAGAAAAATGAATTTTCAGAAAAGTAGTACAACTTTGAACCAAATTGCTTAATTGACGTTTCAGAAAAATTGTTAAATTTTCAAGACAAAAAGGTAACATTTTCTACAAAATACTTTTAATTTTAACTTGAAAATATGAGTTTTGAACTTGAATGATGGATTTTCAACCAAAACAAAATGAATCTTTCACAAAGTAGTTCAAATTACAACCAAGTACCGTAAAATCACTTAACTTTGGACATGTTGATTAACTTTGGACGTTTGATTGCTTTTGTTCTGCATTAACTATAAGGAAGTCATGACCAACAATTTTTTATATGAAAAGTAATAACTAAACAGTTAAAGTATCCACTGATAATCCTGATAAAAAAGAAATTAATTTTTCAGGCAAGTACAGCTGGAAAACTAGCTGTGAATTCGATTTCGAGCGGTTCCACTTTATTTATGGTGCTCTTTTCACGAGCACTTTGCTTCCTGTTAGCAAATAGATTTGCTTTTTCATAGAGGAGACATTAATGATTTTTTATATAATAGACAAACTAAATTTTTTATTTTGATTTATTCAAGAATAAAAATTTACAAAAAATAAAAAATTACAAAATAATACAAAAAAATTTTGATGCACAATAAAAAATCAGACAAATCAAATTTTTTATTTAAAATGGTAATAATTTTTTTACGAAAATGGTCAGAATTATTTTATTAAAAAATTTATGATCAAAAAATCTTTTCTATTTATGCATCAACTTTGAATTATGTTGATAAAAAAGTTTTTCTAGTCACAACAGATGTTTCTGTGAAGTGTATTAACAATAATATTAATATCATTATTAATAATAAATAATGAAGCGTATTAATAATATAGGTCAATCGATCTGCCTAAAATCAAGAAATCTTTTCCGTTATTGCATCAATTTTTCAATTATGTTAATGAAAATAATTTCACTATAAAAACCCGTATTTTCAAATATTATGTTCTACCATAGTTTTTTTACTTTTCAATGAAATGTATCAATAATATAGGTCAATCAATTTGTTTTAAACAAACACGTCTTCTCTTTTTTAACATCAACTTTAAATTGTGCGTCTGGAAAAATTTTACTATAAAAACCGATTTTTTATATAATATGAATGACCATAACTTCCTTACGCTTTTATCAAATGTATTAATATTATAGGTCAATCGCTTCGTCTTAAGCCAAGGAATCTCTTATATCCTTGCATCAATTATGAATCATGTTCATGAAAAAAGTTTCACTATAAAACACCGTTTTTTTTAAATTTATGCATAACCATAGCTTTCTTACTCTTCAATAAAATGTCTCAACATCATAGGTCAATCAATTTGTCTTAAATCAACACATCTTTTATATTTTTGCATCAACTTTAAATTATGAAAATGAGAAAATTTTCACTATAAAAATCGATTTCGAATATAATATAAATAACCGTATTTTTCTTATTTTTTGATAAAATGTATTATTATTATAGGTCGATCAATTCGTCTTGAACCAAGGAATCTTTCATATTCTTGCATGAACTTTGAATTATGTTGAAGAAAAAAGTTTTTCTATAAAAAACCGTATTTTTGAATTTTATGCATAACCATAGCTTTCTAACTTTTAATAAAATGTATCAACATTATAGGTCAATCGATTCGTCTCGAATTAACACATCTTTTTTATTTTCACATTAACTTTAAATTATGAAAATGAAAAAATTTTATGCTATGAAAATCGATTTTTTATACAATATAAATGACCATAACTTCCTTAATCTTTGATAAAATATATTATAATAATAATAATAATAATTATTATTATTATAGGTCAATCAATTCGTCTCGAATTGACACATCTTTTCTAATTTCACATTAACTTTGAATTCATGATAAAATGTATTAATATAGTGGGTGGATTAATTCGTCTTAAATCAAGGAATCTTTTATATTATTGCATAAACTTTAAATTATGTTAAAGAAAAAAGTTTTGCTACAAAAAACCGTATTTTTCAATTTTATGCATAACCATAGATTTCTTACTCTTCAATAAAATGTATCAAAATTTTAGGTCAATCGATTTGTCTAGAATTAACACATCTTTTTTATTTTCACATCAACTATAAATTATGAAAATAAGAAAATCTTTACTATGAAAATCGATTTTTAATATAATATAAATGACCATAACTTTCTCACTCTTTGGTAAAATGTGTTGATATTATAGGTCGATCGATTTATCTCGAATTGAGGAATCTTTTATGTGCTTGCATCAACTTTGAATTATGTTAATGAAGAAAGTTCTACTATAAATACCCGTATTTTTAAATTCTACGCGTTACCATATTTTTTTCTCTTGAATGAAATATATCAACATTATATGTCAATTGATTGATAGCGAATCAACACATCTTTTTTATTCTTACATCAACTTGAAATTATAAAAAAAATTTTGCTATAAAAATAGATTTTTAATATAATATAAATGACCATAACTTTCTCACTCTTTGGTAAAATGTGTTGATATTATAGGTCGATCGATT
>JAUELO010459571.1:0-12570 GCA_032357855.1 Amphibolips quercusostensackenii
AACAAAAAGATGAATTTTCTACCAAGAAGAATAATTTTCGACAAAGAGACGAATTCTCTAAAGAATTAGCGAATTTTCAACCAAACAGTTAATTTTGCAACACAAAAAGATAAATTTTCAATCAAATAGTTGAATTTTGAAGTAAATAAGATAATTTTAAAACAAAAAAATGAGCACTTAAAATAACAGATTGAAAAATTAATTTTTAATCACAAAAGTAAACAAAATTTGCAAAAAAATAGTTAAATTTTCTACAAGAAAGATTAATTTTTGAGAAAATCAAAAAAAATCGTTTAATTTCTACAAAAAAAAAAATATTTTTAAACTGAAATGATAAATCTTCAAGTAGAATATTTGAATTTTTAACCAAAACGATTAATTTTAAACCAAGAAGATTAATTTTCGGCCAAAGGACGAATTTTTAATAAAATACGCGAATTTTCAACCAAATAGTTAAATCTTCAACTAAGAAATATACATTTCTAACCACAGAAACAAACAAGTTGTCAAAAGAAAGTTTATTTTTAAATCAATTGATTAATTTCTGTCTAAAAGATGAATTTCAATAAAATGATCAATCTTTAAATAAAACTGTTGAATTTTTCACCAGAAAGATGAATTTTCAAAGAAAAAGATTAATTTCTGAACAAAAAACGATTTTTGACAAAATTAACGAATTCTCAACCAAATAATTAAATTTGTAACTGAACAAGATAAATTTCAAACCAAATAGTTGAATAGTTCTATTTATAGTTCTAAAAAATTAAATTTTAACCACAAAAACAAAAAATTTTCAATAAAATAGCTAAATATTAACAAGGAAGAATAATCTTCAGCCAAATACTTTATTTCCTATAAAAGAGTTAAATTTTCAATAAAATAATAAAGCAAAAAAATTAATTTACAACTAAATCGATTAACTCATAGCGAAAAGATTAATTTTTAACTAAAATGATAAATCTTTAACTGGATTAGTTGAATTTTCAACCGAAACGATGAATTTCACTAAAATGATGAATCTTCAAGTGGAATAGATTTCAGGTGGATTTTCAACAGAAAAAAATTTTTTAATAAAAAAGTAAATTTTCAACTAAATTGTTTAATTTATGCCAAAAGGATGAATTTTACTAGAATGGTGAATCTTTAACTGGAACAGATGAACTTTCAACCAAGAATATTAATTTTTGACCAAAGGACGAATTTTCAACAAAATACGCAAATTTTTAACCGAATAGTTAAATTCTTAACCGAGAGGAATACATTTTTTAACGAATAGTTGAATTTTAAAATAAAAGAAATACATTTTCAGTCGAAAATTCAATAGTCCAATTTACAGTTAATAAAATTAATTTTTACACACAGAAACAAATTTTTGAGAAAATAGTAACATTTACAACCAGAAAAATTAATTATTAAAAAATACTGAAATCATCGATAAAAGTGAATTTCTGCCATAAAAATAAATTTTACTCCAGTGATGAATCTTTAATTGAAACAGTTGTAATTTTAATCAAAAAGACGAATTTTTAACCAAGAAGATTAATTTTCGACCAAACTGTTAAATTTGTGAGAAAAAAAAAATTTTAACTGAATAGTTAAATTTTAAATCGAAAAAGATACATTTTTAACTAAAAATTGAATAGTTTAATTTGCAAATTGAGAAAATTAGTTTTTAACACTTTTAAAAGTTGAATTTTCTACCAGAAAGATTAATTTTTAACTAAAAACTTTAATTTTCTACAAAAGTAGTTAAATTTTTAACCAAAGAAAACACAAATTTTCAAGAGAAATATGAATTGTTCACTAAATCATTTCATTTTCTGCTAAAAGATTATTTTTTAACTGAAATTATGTATCTTCAACTAGGACAGTTGATTTTTTAACAGAAAAATTAAATTTTAATAAACTAATGAATCTTGAATTGAAATAGTATAATTTTCAACCAAGAAGATACTTTTAGACTAAAAGAAGAATTTTCAACAAAATATGCGAACTTTCAACGAAATAAAAAAATTTGTACTAAAATAGATAAATTTTTAAGCAAATATTTATATTTCCTACTAACAAAGATAAATTTTTAACCAAAAATTTGAAAGTTCAATTAACAGTTTGAAAAATTGATTTTAACCACAAAAACAGTTGAAATTTTCAACGAAATAATTTAATTTTCAACCTGGATAATTAATTTTTAACCATATACTTTAATTTTCTAAAGAAGTAGTTTAATTTTCAACAACAAAAAAAAAGTTCAACAGAAAAAGTTAACAAAAAAGTTCAACAAAAATAAATACGCGAATTTTTTTCTAAATAGTTAAATTTGTAACCAAAAAAGATAAATTTCGATTTTAATTTAAGATTAATTATATTTTTGACAAAATTAGATCAATTTTCAATCAGAAAGATTATTCTTTAACTAAATACTTGACTTTTCTACCAAAGTAGTTTAATTTAAAAAAAAATTCTCAACAAGAAAGTTAACTCATTACTAAATCGTTTAATTTCCTGCCGAAAAGAATGATTTTCAACTAAAATTATGAATATTTAACTTGAATAGATGAACTGCCAACCAAAAAGATGAACTTTCTACCAAGAAGATTAATTGTCGACTAAAAGAGGAATTTTGACCAAATAGTTGAATTTTTTACTAGAGAAGATAAGTTTTTAAACAACAATCAAATAATTTAATTTACAATTAAAAATAATAATATTTACGAAAAAATAAAATAAAAACTCTTTGTTAACAAAATTGTTAAATTTTGAACCAGAAAGATTAATTTTTATCCAAATAACGAAATTGCATAAAAACTATAATTATCGTGGAATTTCACTTTCAATTGTAAATATTGATTTTTTAAAAAATGGTAATTTTGGGGGAAGGTGGAACACAATGGCCCGCTCTTTAAACTCATCACTTTTGGTTGAAAGTGGAACTACTTGATAATAAAATTGATTTTATTGGTTCAAATTCTTTTTTTTTAATAATATTTCATTAACCGAAAATTTAACTATTCTATTATTGGTTGTAAATTGATCATTTTTAGCAAAAAATTCAACAATTTTGCTACAAATTTAGTGTTTTGTTAGAAATTCGTCTTTTTTCGTAGAAAAAGAAACGTTTAAAAAATAATGCAACTACTTTGTTCAAAGTGCATCTAATTTGTTTATTATTAGTTTTTTTTAGACAAACTTTTTCACATTTTTTCTTTTCCTTAACCAAAAAATCTTTCCTATTACATTTTTTCTATAGAATTAAATTTTTATTTGGTTTATTCGAAATTTTTTAATTAAAAATGAAAATCTATTTTTTCTTAAAACATTGACTGTTAGATTTTTTGAATGTAATTTTTTTCATATTGAAGAATTACTTTCTTTTGATTGAAAAATCAGGTAACAGTTGGTTGAAAGTTGAGCTTCTTTGTTGAAAAATCTTTTTTTTTTCGTTAATTCATAATTTTAGTTGAAAACTCCACTATTTTTTTTTTAATTTGTTGTTGTTTTGCTGGAAATTAATTTTACTCGTTGTTTTTTTATTGAAAATTAAACTTATTTTTTATATCATTTTCTTTCAATTATCTTTTATTATTATTATATTAAAATTATCATTTTTCAATTTTTATCATTTTCTCTTTCTTTTTTTTACATTTCATTCAAAAATGCAATAATTTTGTTAAAAATTGATGTATTTCATTGTAAATTTGTCTTTTTTAATAAAAATTGTATTTTCTTGATTGAAAATTCGATTATTTGGTTGAAGGCGAAAAGACTTTATTAACAAATAATTTTAATAGTTAAAGATTTATCTATTTGTTTCAAAAAAGATTTTTTTTTTAATCGAAAACTAAAAGTTAAAAATTGTATAATGTTCGTAGCAAATTCATCTTTTTGGTTGAATATTACCTTTTTGTTAAGAGTCTAACTCTTTTCTACAGAAATCACCTTTTTGCTTCAAAAATTAAAACATTTCGTTGCATTTCTTTTTACCTAAAATACTTTCCTGGTTGAGGATTGAACTTTTTTTTATTAAAAATGCTCCTTTCTTGGTTAAATGAATCTGTTTTTGATTCAAAATTAAAATCTTTCTTGTTTTAAATATCAACCATCACATTTTTTGTTCAGAATTAAATATGTTCTTGGATGATTAATCAGTTTTTGACATGAAAATAATATTTTTTTTACTTGAAATATCAACTTTTATATTTTTTGATGTGAATTAACCTTTTTTGATTTAAAATCCAACTACTTGGTTAAAATTGAACTTCCTTGTTGAAAATTCATCACTCTTCTCAAATATTTATAATCTGGTAGAAAATGTAACGATTTTGTTAAAAATGCAATAATTTTAATAAGAGATTAATTATTTTTGTAAAGTAAATACATTTGTTTAAAATCCAGCTATTCTGTTAAGAATTCAATTATTTAAAAAAAATCACTGTTTTGTTCAATATTTGTCTTTTTGAATAGAAAATTCATCTTTCTTGATTGATCTTCCCTGTATAAAATTCAACGAATTCAGGAAAGTCATTTTTTTGTTGAAAATTCAACTGTTTTCTTGCAAATTTGTCTGTTTAGGTTTAAAACTTAACTACATACTTTGGTAGGAAATTGAACTATTGGTGTAAAAATGAACTCTTTTTGTTGGAAATTCATCTCTTTGGTTAAAAATTTAACAACTTTTTCAAAAACTTGTTTTTTGTTGTTGAGGGCAATTTAAATGTTTGGCTCAAAACGTAACTATTTTGTTTAATATTTGTGTTTTTCCTTCGTCGAAAAATAACTTTTAAGATTGAAAATGTGACAGTTTTATTGTTTATTGAGAATTTTTTTTAGATAAAAGTTCAACTGCTTGGCTGTGAAATAATTTTTTATCAACTTGAAATTCAATTACTTGGTTGAAGATTCATGTATTTTGTTGATAATTCAATTTTTCGTCTAAAATTTTCCGATTAAAAAAATTACCCATTTTGTTGATTTTTGTTGTTTTTTTGTTGTTGTTGAAAATTCAACTGTTTGGTTGATAATGTAACTATTTTGTTAAAAATTCGTGTTTTTTCGTCAAAGTAATTTTTTTGAATTGCATTTGTAAAAATTTTATTTTTGGTTGAAAACTTTTTTTTTTAGATGAAAATTCACCTTTTTGGCTTCAAAATTATTTTTTAAAATTAAAAATGCATATATGTGGTTGGAAATTTGTGTATTTCGTTGATAATTCAATTTTTCTACAGAAAATAAATCTTCTCGGGTGACAATCAACGTTTATGGTTAAAAATTAAATTATTTCATTAAAAAATGACCCGTTTTGTTGATTTTTTGTTGTTGTTGTTGTTGAAAATTCAACTGTTTGGTTACCTAATTTTTTTTTACAGATGAAAATTCAACTTTTTGGCTTTAAAATTATTTTTTAAATTAAAAATGCAATTATGTGGTTCGAAATTCGTGTTTTTTGTTGATGATTTGATTTTTCGTCAAAAAATGAATCTTATTAGTTGACAATTAACGTTTATGGTTAAAAATTAAATTATTTGATTAAAAAATTAATCTTCTTTTTATAAAATTTAACAAATTTAAGTAAGTCAATTGTTTATTTGAGAGTTCATCTCTTTAATTTAAAAAAATCATTATTTTTAAATTTTCATTCTTTTTTGTAAGAAATTCATCATTATTATTGAAAACACATTTTTTGTTTAAAGATTTTTCATTTTTGTTGGAAATTCTTTATTTTTATGTTTTAAAATTAATTTTTTGACTAAAAATATAATTATTTCTGTCTAAAATTATAATTTTAGTTGAAAATTTATAGTTTTGTTGAAAAATTTTACTATTTGGCTGGCAAGTAACATTTTATGTAGAAAATTCAATTATTTGGTTCGAAATTATTCTACTTTGTATAAAATTTAAGAAATTTAAGAAAGTTATTTTTTTAGTTAAAAATTTAACTATTCAGCTAGGTTTTTTAAAAATTAATAATTCAACTACTTTGTTGAAAACTTAACAATTTTGGTTAAATGTATTTCTTTTGATTGAAAAATTAAATATTTTGTTAAAAATTTATCAATTTTGTATGAGCTCAATTGTTTTTTATTTTAAATTCAAATCTCTTTTAGTTGAAATATCGAACATTATACTTTTGTTGAGAATTCATCTCTTTTGGTTAAAAATGATTCTACTTTGTAGAAAATTTAACATTTTAGTGAAAAAGTAATTTTTTGTTTGAAAATGTTTCATTTTGGTTGAAAATTTTTTCTTATTTAAATTGCATTTTTTAAATAGAAGTATAACTAATTTAGTTCAAGATTTATAATTTTATTTGAAAATTTATCTCTTTAGTGGAAAATTTAATTATTTAGTGAACAAGTAACTTTTTATGTTGAAAATTTATGTAATTTGTTAAGAACTCGAGTTTTTTGGTAGAAACTTATTTTTCTTGTTTAAAAATTTAACTATTGGGGTCAAAATTCATCTACTATGTTGAAAATTATTCTACTGTTTGAGAATTAAACAATTTTTTTCAAAAAGTTTTCTTTTTTGCTGAAAGGTAAACTGTTTTCTTTGAAATTTGTCTCTTTTGCTTTACTTTAACTGCTTTTCATTTGAGATTAAAATATGTTTTGGTTAAAATATGGAAAGCTACATTTTTTCGAAAATTTATCTTTTTAGTTGAAAATTGAAATATTTGGTTGAGAACTCTCTATTTTTCGTCTGGAAATTAATTTCTAACTCAAAGTATAACTATTCCAATTAAAGATTCATAACTGTACTACAAAATTAATCTTTTTGGTTGAAAATTTAACTTTTTAAAAAAAATTTTGTAACAAATAATTAATTTTTCAATTGAAAGTATAACTATTTTAGTTTAAGATTCATCATTTAAGTTTAAAATTTATCTATTTGACTGTTAACGGAGTTTACTAAAAATGTCTTTACGATGACTCTTTTCTACGACCCTTTGTTAATTTGCATGATTTTTCAATTATTCAAACAATTCTCATAAATAGACGCAGATTTTGGCTATTTTTCAACAAATGGGTATCAATTTTTTACAGAATGAACAAAAAATATCTTTTTGATTACTTTTTTCAATAATGATTTGCAAATTCCAAATAATTATTGTTTATTTATACAATTTTTATAAACGCATATCCTGAGTTTTAATATAATTACATATTCAAGGAATAGGCTCAATTTTACATCGAATCAATAAAGAATATATTTCCCATAAGTTCACTACGATATTTTGCAAATTTACAAAAATTATTATTTATTGAGAAAATTCTTATAAACAAATTCATATTTTGACTATTTTTTAACAAATAGGTTCAATTTTTTACAGATTTAACAAAAAATATCTTTCAGATTACTTTTTTCTACGTGGCTTTGCAAATTTCAAATAATTATTAATTTATAAAATATTCATAAACATATCCCAAGTTTCAAAATAATTGCATATTCAGTAAATAGGCTTAATTTTTGTATCGAATCAACAAAGAATATCTTTCCAATAACTTTTGGCTACGATACTTTGCAAATTTACAAAAATTATTAATTATTCAAAAAATTTCACAGTTTGGCTATTTTTTAACGATTAGGCTCATTTTTTTTTATAGAATCAACACTTTAGGAAATCATTTTAGTTTAAGGTAAGAAATATTTCAAAAGCTTTTTTAATCCTTGTGAAATTTATTAAATCTTTGGGAAATATTTGTGAAATCCTTTCAGTATAAGTTAACTGTAGGTGGTAGTTTACGATGCGTGTACTGATCAGTTTCATCGCCTTTTTCATCAGTTCCTACCTTTCCTTTTTTATTTCTATTTATTGAACTATTATTACTGAATTAAAAAAAAAATTGTTGCATAATTTACTATGTATTGCTATGAAAATTTGTACAAAAATTCCGGATATGAAGGCACATTCTTCAGAATCAAAAGAACTCTAAAGAAAGTTTAAAGTTGCACAATATTTATTCTGCATCTTGAGAGGGAACCCACATGAAGCCATGTACAAATAAAATTTATTATAGTAAAAATTAGTTTCATGGTATTTTATTTTATTTCATTTCCAAATAAAATTATTGCGTGTAAAACAATTTTGTAGAAGGAATTATGAAGATTAAGTATGAGGCTTTGCTTTAATTAAAAATTCATGTATTTTGTTAAAAAATTCATCTATTTTGGCAGAAAATTAATCTTCTTACTTAAATAATGATCTTTTTTAGTTGGAAATAAAAATATTTCAGTGAAAATATAACTTATTTCTTAAAAATTTGTTTTTTTGTTCTTAAACATTTTTTTTCAACTGAAAATTAACGTATTCCATTTTTAATTGTGAAATTATCTTTTTTAGTTGTTCTTGCTTTAAATGTCATCTTTTTGGTTTAAATTGATTTTTTTTGGTTCAAAATTTATTATTTTAAGTAAGAATTGAAATATTTATTTTTTTATTGTAAATTTATCTTTTCAGTTAAAAATTTAACTATAATATTTGGTTAAAAATTACAGTATTCAATTTTTAAATGCGAATTGATCTTTTTTACTTGAAAATTAAATTACTTGGTTAAAAAATCGTCTTTTAAGGTAAAAAGTTAGTGCTCTTGCTTGCAACATCATCCATTTTTAATTCTGAATTAAATTTTTGAAGTTGAGAATTCAACCACTGGGTTAGAAATTCGTCTTTTTAGGTAAAAAATTAGCGTTCTTGCTTTAAATGTCATCTTTTTAGTTAAAAATTAATTTTGCTTTGTTTTAAAAATCATTATTTCAATTAAAAATTTAAATATTCCATTTTTTATTGTGAATTTATCTTTTCAGTTGAAAATGTAACGATTTGTTCAAAAATTCAACTATGTGGTTGAAAATTCCACTGTCAGGTTAAAAGTTGAACTGTTTTGTTGAAAATTCGTTTTTTGGTTCATGAATTATTTATTTAACTAAAAATTTAACTATTTTATTTTTAAATGTAAATCAATCTTTTTGTGTTGAAAATTAAATTACTTGGTTAAAAAATCGTCTTTTTAGGTAAAAAATTTATGTTTTTGCTTGCAAAATCTTTTTTTTGGTTAAAAATAAGTTTTTATTGTTGTTTGAAATTCATTTTTTCAACTAAAAATTTAAATATTTTATTTCGGATTGTAAATTTATCTTCTCAGTTGAAAATTAAACTACTTATTCAAAAATTTGTCTATTTTGTTGATTAATTAAACAATTTTGTTAAGATTTTGTCTTTTTGGGTTAAAAATTAATCTACTTTGGCACAAAAGTAAACTTTTGGTTGACAATTAACTTTTTTTCTTAGAAAATTCATGATGTATTTTGTTTAAAATTTGTCTTTTTTGGTAGAAAATTAGCATTTCTGCTTGAAATATCATTTTGTGGTTGAAAATTAGGTTTCGGTTAAAAATTAATCTACTTTCTGTAAAATTTAACAATTTGGTAAAAGTAATTTTTTCTTGAAAAGTAATCCATTTTGTTAAAAATTTGTTTAAAATTTGTCTATTTGAGTTATAAAATGAACTGCTTTCATAGAAAATTTAACTATTTCGTAATCATTTAACTTATTTTTCTTGAAAATTCGTCTCCTCTGGAAGAAAATTAGTGTTTTTGTCTGAAATATCATCTTCATGGTTAACAATTAGTATTTTCTTGGTTAACAATTTATTTTATAGCAGAACATATTAACATTTTTTATTTTTTATTATAAATTTGTCTTTTTGGTTTAAAATTTACCTATTTTGGTGCAATTTCTTTTTTTTGTGGAATGAAATAAATTTTTTAAATTCAAAATGTTACTATATTATTTTAGGGTTTGAAATTTCTGATTGAAAATGTACACTTTTTAAGTGACAATTGAATTGTTTGTCTGAAAATGTATCTATTTTTCCTTGAGAATTCAACTACTTGGTTTCAAATTCGTGTATTTTTTTGATAAATCAGTTTTTTGATAGCAAATAAATCTTCTCCTAAAAATAATTGTTTTTGGTTGAAGTATAATGATTTTGTTTAAAAGTTTACTTTACTTTTTTTTACTTTGTATTAAAGTTAACAATTTTGTGAAAGTCGTATTTTTTTAAAAATACGTCTTTCTGGATTAAAAATACAGCTACTTTGGTAGAAAATTCAACTATTTTGTTGACAATAAACTTTTCTTTTTATAGAAAATTTATCTATTTTGATGAAAATTTATATCTTTTAGTTGGAAATTTCAATCTGTTGTCGACAGTTGAACTAATTTGCTAAAAATTCAAATATTTAGCTGGAAATTATTGTATTTTGTTAAAGTTTCGTTTTTTTGTGTAGAAAATTATTTTTCTTTGGTAAAAGTTCATGTTTCTAATTTAAAATTTAATTATTTTACATACAATTATTCTATTTTGTTAACAGTTAAATAATGTCTCTTTGTCAAAAAGTTACCTGTTATGTTAAAAATTCGTCCTTTCGTTTGAAAATTCCAAACTTTTATCGACAGTTGAACTATTTTAGTAAAAACTAAAATATATGCTTAAAAATTTATGAATTTATTTCAAAATTTTCGTTTTGTGTGAAAAATTATTCTGATTTATTAAATCCATTGTTTCTCTTTGAAAATAAAGCTATTTGGTTCACAATTAATCCACTTTGTTGAGAGTTAAACAATTGCTGTTACAAGTATCTTTCTTGGTGAACAATGGAACTATTTTGTTTCAAATCCGTCTTTTTTGATTAACAATAACTGTTATTTATGAAAATTAATATCCGTTTTCATTGAAATATCAAATTTTACATTTTCTGTTAAAAATTTCATTCTTTTAATTAAAAATAGTTCTACTATGTAAAAAAATAAACAATTGTTTGGTCGTTATTTTTTATTTTTTGTTCATTGTTTTTTTTTAAAGTTTAACTATTAAAATTTTTTTTTTCAAAATTCGTCTTCTTGAATTGAAAATTCAACTAATTTGTTAATGTAATACCAGGAAGTATTAATCAATTAAATTTATGTATTACTTTTTTTTTGTATAAAATTCATGTATTTTGTCCAAAATTCTTCTTTTTTAGTTTGGAATTTCAATCCTTGGTCAAATATTAAACTAATTTCTTGAATATTTAAATATTTAGTTGAAAATTTATGTATTTTGTTGAAAATTCATATTTTTGGGTTGACATTAACATTCCAGTAGAAGATTCATCATTTTAGTTGGAAATTTATTTTTTTGGTGGAAAATTTAAAAATTTTCTTTTATAAATTCTTTTTTTTTATTTAACATTAATCTGTAAATTGATAATTAAACTATTTCACTTTTGGTGAAAAATTGATCGTTTATAGTTACAAATTCCACTTTTTGGTTGAAAATTTATATATTTTTAAAAAATTCAACAGTTTTGCTTAAACTTTTCCATACATGAGACTAGTTTAGGCTTTTCATTCAAACAATTTTTATAAACAAATTCAAAGTTAAGATATTTATCAGCGAACAGGCTCAATTCGTTTACAGAATTAACTAATTGTAAGAATATCTTTTCAATTTCTTTTTTTTATGATGCTTTGCAATATTCCGTAATCATAGCAAGTTTTTGAATTTTTCTGAATCTTCTTAAAAAATTAAAAATCCAAATTCTAATCGCACAAAAAATAATGAAAAATCAGAATTTTCTTTTTGCGGTGACACTATGCAGGATGCGAAAAAAGATGAATGAACAAAAAATATGCACCAAAAAAGATCTACAAATTTGTTATTATTAAATTTTTATGAAGTATACGTATTTTTTGTTTTATTTGTGAAAACCACATTAAAAATAAAAATAAATTTAATTTTTGGACAAAAGACACAAGCTACAAAAAAAATTTAACTAAAGTTGTTAACCCAAAAAAGAACCACGAATTCGCTATTGATTATTTTTTTTATAGGATTCTGAAAAGTTAAACTTAGTTGTTAAAAATTAATTTTTTTTGGTGAAGATTCATCATTTAATTTAAAAAATGTATGGAAGTTGAACATTCATCTCTGGTTGTGAATTTAAATGCCTTGTTGAAAATCATTTTTTGTAACTGAAAATTTAAATATTTGAATTAGAAATTTTAGTATTTCATTTAGAAAAATTTAACTATTTTGTTGAAAATTCGTATTTTTTTTATTAGAAATTAGTTTTTCAATCAAACAATGTAACTATTTAGTTGATCATTGATCTTTTTTATTTAAAAATTGATCAATTTGGTGTAAAACTTGTATTCTTTGTAAAAAATTAAACTTTGTGATTGAAAGTTCTTCTTCTTGGTTGAAAAATCGAGATCTCCCGGTAAAGATTCACAATTTTAGTTGAAAATTAATCTTTTTCGCATAAAACCTAATTATTCCAGTTAAACATTCATAATTTTAAATTAATCACCTTCGTTTAAAATCAAACTATTTTGTTGCAAATCCGTTTTCTTTTTGTTAAGAATGGATTTGTGTAACTTAAAATTTAGCTATTCTATTTTATGTTGTAAATTTACCTCTTTTTTAAAAAACAATTAACTATATTGGTTAAAGATTTGTCATCTTCAGTAGAAAATTTGTCAACTTGGTTGCAAATTTATATATTGTTTTAAAAATTTGTATTTTCTGG
>JAUELO010459590.1:0-12570 GCA_032357855.1 Amphibolips quercusostensackenii
ATGAGTTGAATAAAGTCTTAAAGGATAGGCTGCTTTTCGATACATAGTTTGGTTTTCGTAAAGCAAAAAGGAGTCGCGTAACGTAATAGAGGTCTTGAGGAATTGATAAGGTTTTTTGGGTTCATGTTGGTCTCAAAGAATAAAAAAGGTCCTGTGAACTCTAGGCCAGTGTGGAACCACACGCGATATCATTTGAGTGACGCACTTCCGTCAAGATCCTTCCGCGGCTCACCGTATTTGATCTCAAGGCTGCCTTCACAGCCACGGTCTTGATAATAAGATAGCGGGTTCTTACCCTGTAAGTGCGCTTGGTTTCACTGTAGGTGTCAACTTTAAGGCACTAGTAACGCTTTCTAGAACCAGTCCCCTGTATCTTCACATTTGAGTCTTTACAGTGGACAGTTTGACCCTAATTCACCAGAGCACCGCTGTACAGGAGAGTCTGGGTTACCAGCCTGGTTACTTCGCCGCAAGAGGAAGGGATATTATATGCTCCAATATTGCTGACAAGTGTTTTTTTATCTTTAGGGTTGCTTACAGGTCCGCCTATTTTCTCAAGTGGTAGCTGTTTATAAGGATTTGTTTAACTTTTTGTATTTTCCTTATAACATTATTAGGAACAATAGATATAATACCAATCCGATTCGGCTTTCAGTCCTTCCAGTTTCTTTAAAAAAAAAACTTCCTTAGCCAATCAAATTTAACTAGACTCCACTGTGTGGCGCTTTGGCTAACTACAGGCATCGTAGAGAGTATATATATAAAAACACCATGACCTGAACATTAAGTTTTAGGCTAGCCCTGAAGAAGTAAACTGCAATGTGCACGAAACATCGGCACGATTCATAGTTTTGCACCGGATTAAAAAATTGAATGCTTAAACTTTCAATTGGAAAGATTAATTCATAATTAGAACAACCAGCTGTTGACAAAATTGTCGAATCTTTATTCTAATAGTATGATAATATTTTACTACAAAAGGAATCTAAGAGATTAACAGAATTCGAAAGACTTCAAGGGATCTCAATTAATTTTAAGCATCTTTTGAAAATTTCATTAGCATTCTTTTTATTGAAACTTCGCATCCAAGCATTAGAAGAATTCAAAAGACGTTGAGAAATTCAAAGACTGTCACAGAATTCTCCATCAGCAAAGTAGGATTACAGAAATTATTTGTGCTGTGCTCACAGAATCTCAGTGAACATAGCCTTCATTTAACTCGAAAGGTATAAATCCCGTTAAATGTTGTGTTTTGACAGATATTTACAATCTAGTTTCATAAGGTTGGTTCTCCAAAATATATATTATTCAGTTCAATTAAGGAAGTCCTCAGGGATAACCTATCTTTCAGGAATCCCCTGAATAACTTAGTACATTTGAGTTAGCTGGTCTTGTTACTTAAGGGCTTTAGGTGGTAAGTGGGATATCGCAAATTGAGAAGTGTCCTGCAAAATATAAGGTGTGATGCTAAATACTTTAATGAAAAAATATTAAAATTGAGGTTATTGAAACCGATCGATTTCAAATGCAGGTTAATTTGAATCTCTACAATAAAATATTAAAGGAAAAAGTAAAATAGCGTTTGATCATTGTGGTGCCTGAAATTGAAAAATATTTTTAGTTTCAGTAAAGATAACGTTTGATGAACGAAAACAGGTTTACTTGAAAGTGTTTTAATAGTAAAAAATAACATCTGCTCACAGTTAAAGTGAATATTTAACTAAAACTGATTTGTAGTGATTCAACGTAAGCTTTGTCAAAGTTTGTTTTACAATTCGTCGGCACCTTTTATTGTTGCGCAATTCTGAAAAAAAAATAATTTATATTTTTGAATGCAGGAGTTTACATATAACACCTACGTGAGTTACAATATAAAGTGCTTGAAAATAAATAATTACTGAACACAAGCTTTGGCGGAATGTATTTTTAAACTTCGATGACATGTTAGAAATTTTGTACCGGGCATTCGCTTGTTTATCTCGACGGGGACTAGAGAACTTAACTTAAGCTAGAAAAACAATAAAAATGTTTTCGCTTAACGAAAATCTAAAAAACGCAAGTTCAACGTTCCTAACGTCAACCATCAGACCGTGTCTAGCATGTAGACGCAAGACTTACCCCCACTTTTAATGCGAACAATTCCGTATTCTACCGATTTCGGAAAAATAGATATAGTAAAAGACGCATTGCTTCGTACTAATTGCCTGCTTAATAATAATAACCCATAGACTGTA
This sequence comes from Amphibolips quercusostensackenii, assembly GCA_032357855.1. Taxonomy (NCBI): domain Eukaryota; kingdom Metazoa; phylum Arthropoda; class Insecta; order Hymenoptera; family Cynipidae; genus Amphibolips; species Amphibolips quercusostensackenii. The sequence continues at coordinate 2,235 of JAUELO010459590.1, forward strand.
AATCCCGTATGGTATACTTTATGGTATACAACAAAAGGCAAAACACACTTCTACATCAGGAATCCTTACCATTCGAAACATAGCTTTTGAGATCCGTATGTAACAAACAATGTTGCATTTCCTCAACAGCAGGTGCTCCAACGTGTCAATTAATTACAAGCGCGGTAACTAAATCGTTGGATCAAGAATAGCGGCCTTTATGATGTTAAGCGTTTCTCGACACATTTTCGTCTGATATTTTTATAACAATGAAATGGGCAAAAGCGCTATGACTGCCTTAGTGAAGATGCTTTGTTTCTTTGGGTGCATGAAACGATCTCACTACAACCAAACAGGTTGAAGTGAAAATCACAATTCGATCTACATAGAGCAATTATAAGCAAATATTTAGTTTTTTTTTACAATTTCTTGGATAGCGCAATTAGTTTCAATAGATCTAATGCTATGCGATGCTATGCAAATTTTTCTGAATGTACAACTTGTGAATTCAAACTTCTATGAACTAGCTCCTTGAATCTATGTGTAAAATTTCTACAATCAAGGAACTATAACAAATTTTTAAATAAATTAACCTTTATTGTTGCACATCTTCCTGCAACTATTGCGAGGCATTGTAGAAATTACGAACAAAGACCTTAGAACGAATTAATGTATTGAGAGCGTAACGTGAAAAGAACATCTTGAGTTCTACAGATAATATTGTGAAACCTTAGAAAAACATCTTAATCTTGCACACATATCTCTGATAAAAGGTAAAAAATAATTTAGTTTCTATTTAAACATTAGGCTGTTTTTAAGAAGGATACTTAAACAAGAAAGCTAAGAGTAGTCTTTAATAAATCAGCAATGTCCAAAACCAGTCTTTCTTTGAGTAACTCACTTATGGTAGGACCCACACTTCTAGACGATAATTCTTTTAACCTTCTTTGATATATATTTCATTATTTTGCATTGACAGGTGATACAAACGAAATGTGTCGACGATTTGAAATTCTGGAAGAAGATACGCTATTCCAGCAAATCCTGTGCAGACGGAACGGATTCGACGCTTATGCCTTTGAGTTAAATATAGTCTCTTTTTGAATTAGTTAATCCCTCAATCTCGCAATTTGCGCACTTTAACAACTAGCTTATAATAAAAGAATCCAAATTCGGCATAGGTTGAACAAATGACAGTAGGCATTAAACAACATACAACTTCTGAAAGGAATTTTAGAAAGCAGTATCGAACAAAATCGATTTTGTCATAACAAAACACTGAAATCCCTAGGATAACATGTAGTTTGCTTAATGATAAAAACATTTATTTCGTAAGCCATCTTTTAAAGAATTTGAAGGCTATAAAGCATGTACCTCTATCAGATCAACAGACATCCAAGAGCACTCTAAGGGAAGATCACTTTGCGCAAAATTAGGGTTAGCTCCTGCAGCGACCCATTAGTCTATGTCTATTACAAGGTTAGAATTATGCACCGCACAGATACTTGATAGATTGTATGCAATAGCTAGCACATGTATTGATGTTCTATCAAATAAAACTTTTTTTGGACTAACCCTACTATTATGTTTTTTTGGATGAACAGCTCGCTACATCGCCCAGAAACATTCATGACCAATCAGAGCACTGAGACACAAGAAAAAATAATTGCTCGAGATTAGCGGCATGTACGATTAGAAGACAACCCAGCTGATGCGTTATTGAGAGGGCAAATGAGTTTAAAGTTTATTAATAATAACTCTTGAAAATATTGACCAAGTTGTTCAAATTTAGAGAAATCTTTTTTGCCTAAAATCTAAATTCACTTGCCAAGAAAATTCCCGGGATTGAAGAAAAAATTCTGTTTATAAAGTTTTTCAAACGCGTAATTCTTTGAAACAAAATTTTAGCCTACACTAAGATAAAAGGAATTGACGCATACTTTCTTTTCTTTAAGACAAATGATTATCAAAAAGGATTTTTTAGAGCAATAGAGTTGTATAAGACCGAAAGCCCAAGAACAAAATCGTTGAATCTTTACCCAAATAGTAAAATTTTAAAACAAAAGAAAAACAATTTAAATTAAGAATATAAAAGTAGACACTTCAGCTAAAAAGAATTATTTTCTAACAAAAAATAGATAGACTTGCTTATTGAGTTCTATTAACTCAATTTGCATTCAAGCAAAAAAAATAAAGATAAACAAAAAATTTCTTGACAACGAGGGGAAAATTAAGCATTCTTTAAAAAAGGAAAAAAAGAGACCATTAAAAAAGTAATCGTTCGTTTATTATGTATTTATTCGGGAATATTGATGACCGAAATATTCGAAAATTTTCATGAATTTGGGGTTTATTTTCTCTGTAGAATAATCTTCTCCCAATCATTAAGAGTAAAGCTCAGCTCCTGTAATTTTTCCAAGAGGCCCTCTAAACACCTTAAATCGTATGCCAGCTACATTAACCGGTTCAAAAATATGTTCTCCGACTACATGTACATTTGCAGGTATGAGGCTTATTCCAACTGGGACTGAGTTTCTAACCATCAGCTTAAAGTGAGTAGCAGCATAATTAATATACCATTCTGATGGAGTTGGTTCTAGCGTGTATTGCTGACCTTGAAAAAAAAAAAGGTTTAAGAATTTACAAAACGATTAAAAATCAATTTTAAATTGAAAGATTAAACAATTTATATTCTGAACATGGCGCCAGAAGTACATATAAATTGTTTGTGAGAACAGGCAACGCTGTCAACATAGTTTCTGTTTTTTTGGAAGTCAAAAATAAGATATTTTATTAATTTATTAATATTTATCGCAAGTTTTATTGATCCTAAAAAACTTACATCCTTAAATATGGATTTGAGCTTTCTGAAAATAGATAAATTGACTTCCGATAACCATTCGATGCGCTATTATTTGAAACTGATTTTTTTAGACAAATTTTTCTAGGATACATTGCCCCCTACATGAGCCTTAGAAGTTTAAAATTTTTAAATACAGCTTTAAACAATAACTTAATTAAAATAAGAAGTTTCTCAAATCATCGAAAATTGCAATATTAATATTAATATTAATGCAAAACAAAATAAGAAAAAGCTGCACGTTTAAGTGCTGAAAATAATTGCAGTTATTTAAAGACGGAAAAAATATTAGCATTGAATGATGAAAATATTTGTACGATTACGGGGTACAACATTTTATTTTGAGCAAGACCAAATCTTTTGAACCAAGAAAATCTTTTGTTGTTTGTATTTGCACCAATATTTTCCTAATTCATTAAAATGTTTGAAAAAAGTGATTTTCACATTTATAAAAATGTGATCTAAAAAAACCTTTGTGAAGCTGTACTTCCTTTTATTTTTTTTAGAAGGTTTACTAACATTGCATGTAATTTTGAGTAATTAAAAAACTAGATTATTATGATTCTCACGTAAATCTACAATGAGTAGCATTTTATAAATAATTGTAATTATAATTATTATTCAACGTTCTTACTAATGCTGTACTGCTACGTAGTGTAAGTATGAGAGTGCAAGAGAGGAATTTCATGATTTCATGAAATTCTAGGAATTCACGAGAATTAGGGAATTCAAGTAATTCACGGAATTTATGTAATTAACGGAATTTGTGAAATTAACGCAATTTGAAGAATTTGTAGAATTCAATGAATTTATAAAATTTAATGAATTTATAGAATTCATGAAATCCATGGAATTCACGAAATTCGTTGAATTCACGGAATTCATAGAATTCATGGAATTCACTGGATGAATGGAATTTGAGTCGTTTTTTGGATTCAGCGTAATTCAAGAAATTTAATAAATTCACGAAATTTAATGAATTCACGGATTTCAATAAATTCACGGGATTCAATTAATTCACGGATTTCAATGAATTTAAGGAGTTTAATAAATTCATGAAATTCAAGAAATTCTCGAAAATCGTGAAATTTACGAAACTCAGTGATTAACGGAATTCTCATAATTCGTAAAATTCATAGAATTTAAGGCAGTTCCATAAATTTCAGGCATTTACGGTATTTTAAGAGTTCCAGAAATTTGCGGATTTTATAGAATTTAATAAATTTATAGTATTCAATGAATTTTAGGCGTAGGTGAAATTTAGAGCATTTACGTAATTAAAGGAATTCCAGGAATTTATAGATATAATAGAATTCAATAAATTTGAAGTACACAATGAATTTAAGGCGTGGGCGGAAACGAAGGCATTCACATAATTTGAAGAATTTCAGGAATTTTAAAAATTGAATGAATTTAAGGAGTTTGAGAAATTTAAGGAATTCAAGGAATTCATAGAATTTAAGAAATTATGGAATACAAGAAATTTATGAAATACAAAAAATTTATATAATTTAAAATTTTTTTAAATTCACGAAATTCTCGGTATTTACAGAATTCTTGAAATTCTCGGTATTCACAGAATTCTTAGAATTCGTAGAATTCTTATAAATTTACTGAATTGTTGGTACTCACGGAATTCTTGGAATTTTTAGGATTTACGGAATTCTTAGAATTTGCAGAATTCTTATAAATTTACCAAATTCTTGGAATGCATAGAATTCTTGGGATTGATGGAATTCAGTAAATCTACGAAATTCTTGGACAATTTTTGAAATTCTTGAAATTTACGGAATTCTTGAAATTCGCGAAATTCTTGAAATTCATGAAATTATCAGAATTTTCAGAATTTTTGGAATCCACGGGATTCTTACAATCTACGGAATTCTTGAAATTCGCGGAATTTTTGGTATTCATGGACTTCTTAGTATTCAAGAAATTCTTGGGATTCGCATAATTCTTAGAAATTCACGAAATTCACGAGTTTCGCGGAATTCCTGGGATTCACGCAATTCTGTAAATCCACGGGATTCTTAAGAATTCATGGAATTCATGTAAATTAATGGAATTTTGAAAATTTGCGGAATACTTGAAATTTACGAAATTATTGATAATTTACGGTATTATTTGAATGGACGGAAGTCGTGGAATTTACAGAATTCATGAAATTTATGGAAGTTGCAAGATTCACTAAATTTGTGGAATTAGTTAAATCCAAGAAACTCATAGAGCTTAATAAATTCTCTTAATTCAGTGAGTTCATGGAATTCAAGGAATTCAATGAATTTATACTATTTAATTAATTTACACTATTCAGTTAATTTAAAAAATTCAAGGAATTAACGAAAGCGGAGGAACTGACATAATTTAACGAATACATGGATCTCTAGGAATGCGCGGATTTCAAGGAATAATCCGAATTCAAAGAATTCACGGAATTCAGGAAATTTAAGAAATTGAAAAAAATTCACCGAATTCAAAAAATTTACGGAATTCAAGAAAATTCACGGAATTCAAGAAATTCACAAAATTTAAGGAATTAACGGAATTAAAGGAATTTACGAAAATCAAGAAATTCATGTAATTTAAGGAATTCACGGAATTAAAAAAAAAATTGCGGAATTTAAGGAATTCAAGGAATTCACTGACTTCAAAGAATTCACGAAATTTACTGAATTCGCAAAAAACACGGGATTCGCGGAATTTAAGAAATTCACGGAATTCACGGAACTCAAACAATTTACGGAATTCAAGAAATTGGCGGAAATTAGGAAATATACTAAATTCAAGAAGTTTACATCACTGAAGGAATTCAGCAAAGTCAAGGATTTTACGGAATTGAAAGAATTTACGAAATTCGCAGAATTCATGTAATTTACGGGATTCGCAAAATTTAACGAAATCTTCAGATTTCAGGATTTAAGAAAACTCTCTTAATTCCTCAAATCTTGTGAATTTCGAGGATCCCTTAAATTTTGTGACTTCTATAAATTCCATGAACTCCGCAAGTATCTTAACTTTATGAATTCTGTAAATTCTTTAAGTTTTTTAAATTCCGTGATTTTTTTAGATTCCGTGAATTTATTGAATTCGCTGCAATTCTTCAATTTCTCAAATTCCTTGAATTCCTCAAATGATTTTTTGATTTTTTTATAATATAAATTTCTGATTTTTTTAAATAATATAAATTCCCTAAATTCCTTGAATTTTCTGAATTTCGTCAATTCTGTTAATTCTCTGTTTTTCATGAATTTCTTAGATTTCTTAATATTCTATTATCAATCAAATTTATTTAAATTCTTATTTAATAAAAATAGCTGTAGTACGATTGCCTGTGTGGCTTCAGCGCAAAGCTTTTCTCAGTGTCGACAGCAAACTGACGTATACTAATCAATTTTCAAAATAGGCGGTGTGAAAGAAATCAAGATTAAAAAAACGCAATTAGCAAGTGTACTTAAAATAAAAAAACTAGTACATGTAGTTTCCATATAGGTTCTCTTATGGTTGACCACATTTGTTCATATCCCTTTTTCTGTCCCGATTTGTCCATACGATTTTATATAAGAATTCATGTAGATTTACATATGGAATCCTATAGGGTTCCTTGTGGAGATTTTCCGTAGGGCGAAAACATATAAGCTTTAGTGTCCTAAGCTCAACGTGTACCAAAAATAATATCCGATAATTATTCACCTGGTCTTCGCGGTCCTCTGACTCCTAGAAGTTTTCCTCGGTAATTTATATAGGCCACCAATTTCAAGCTATCTATATCAATAGTACGAATGAGAAAATTGTGAAATGTATAATATGCAGCTTGAGGAATGTAATTGTTCCGGTAAATAGCTCTTCGCACTTTCGAACGATGATCTAGCCACACCTTTATTTCGGTCGTCTCATACATAACAGTTTTATCTGCTGGGCCGTCTTTAGGATCTGGGACTCGAGGTTGGATTATCCGACTTCCTCGTGGTCGCCCTCGACCCCGACGTTCTACTGTAGATAAACCTTCTTCCGACTTTGCTGCATTCAGTTCTATAAAAAAACAAACGATTCGTGATTTTAAAAGGAGTTATTATCAATCTCTAAATTAACCACATAACAATTCTAACATAAAACATTGAAAATAAAGCAATTACAATTTGCAATTCTTTGTGAGCTAAACTATTAAAAAAGGCAGCATTTAGAAAACAATTATTTTAAGTTAAACGTTTTTAAAGGAAGGAATACTCTGCAAATTGAACTCGTAGGAATAAGTTGAAGTAGGCGATATTTGTCTGCAAAAAATGTTTTCGCAGCCTATTGAGGCCTCAAGTCATTTGAATACTCGCCCTTGCCCTATCACTCCTCCCTCTCTTTCCTTTCCTCATCAATGATGTCTTATCTTATCCTATTTAATTCTTCTTCCCTTGTTTACCTACCCTACTGACACTCCCCTTTTTTATCTGATCCATCCCCTCACTTCCCCATACTTTCCCTCTTCTGCCCCTAGGGTAATTGGTAAAGTCGGTTAGGATAGAGCATGAAGGCGGTTTCCCTTCTGGGTAAAAAATACAACGTACGAATGGACACTTTCATAAAATAAGGTTTCCTAAAAAAAAATTCTAAGACAGCAAAAATATACATTTTTATTCAAGTGTAGCCCCAGATAGTATAGAACTATAAGGCCAAGAGTCGGCTTATGATGTACGTTCTCAATTTGAAGGAGATGGAGGTTGCACAAAAGAAATTGAAATGAAAACAACTGTGGAAGAAGGGCAGTCGACTAAATATTAGAAACCTTGATAAAATTTAGAATTATAAAAATAAAAAGATATGTTTCGGGATTCAATCTTGTAAAAAACTAGGAATCTTGCCATAGTTTGGTGAACATTGCAGTTTAATTGTTTAGCATTTTCTATACGATTGAAACCCGAAGCATATCCTTTAATTTGTATCATCAACAATTATTGTGTAAGCATTAATCTTTTGACTTTTAGAATGTTTCCTGATGATAAATTTTGGAAGTCTACTCAATGCATTTATTTTGTTGATAAACAATATTTTTTATTAAAAATCAAACTGATTGCTTCAATGTTGAATTACCTTGCTAAATATAGCATTTTTGTTAAAAATTAAACTATTTAGTTGACTGTCGAACTCTTGTGTTTGAAGTTTATTTTCTTTTATGAAGCTTAACATTTTGTTTAAAAAATTAACAGTTTAGTAAAATTCAACTGATAAAAAAAATATATCTTTCTGCGTCGAAATATCAACCCGCGTGAAAATAAGCTGCGTGGCTCAAGACTTGGTCATCACTAGGACAAAAGATCGATAAAGAATGGGTCAAGAATGGCTTATGTCCGCAAGCCACGGTTGAGACACTATAAACTTTAATAACACATTTTAACACTTTCAGTGGTCTCTGCTGATGTGCGGCTAAAATTAATATAACATTAGGACAACTTCTGAATTTTCTAGGAATTATTTTCGTGTGTCAGGTGAAATTTGTACGTTTTTCAAAATAAAAAAAAAATTATTTTTCACAAGAATAACGACCCATGCGAAAATTTTTTTGGAAACTGACCAAGAATCTTTCGGCAGTTTACTCTCAAAAATCGAACGCGAATTTATTAGCAGGCCAGCAAAAATTTGTCGCGAGTCAAGCGCAAAATTTTTGGGACGTCCAATCCGTGAACAAGGTGCACAAATTTATTTTTTTTTAAGGAACAGAGATGTGTAAGACCCGAAAATGAACTGAAATTTTTAGATGCGGATCTAGCAGATTGTATTAGAGACCTGATCTAAAAATTTGTGTTCGCGCCTCTCAAATACCCGATTCGGTATTATTCTGATCGGGTCTCTAGTTGACACGTCCGAAAATCTTCGGATCGGATCTGTGCGCGATATACCTAACCCGGTGTTTTCGGTTTGGAAAAATACCAGATCGGTGAAGTTATATGTAGAGTTAATTGTTTTCGCAATTCCGGCTGGGCATTGGACTTGAAATTAATGGTTGCGCACTAAACTCATGCCGCACTTCCGAATGCGCAGTCAAATAACGTGACATTAGTGGTTGCGCACCAGTTTTATGTCACACTTTTGTCTGTACAACAGAAGTATGTGGCATATTAAGCTGCAAACTAGATTTATATAGCACTACCTTCTGCGCAGTAAACTTTTGTGGCATGTGTAGTTAGCTGCTAAAGTTACGTTGCTTTTTCGAAAACGCATTAGCCTTATGTGTCATTTGTGGTTGCGCAAAAGAGTTATGCCACACTCCTAGATACGCAGTAAGCTTCTGTGGCATCAATGGTTGCACATCAGAGTTATGTCGCACTCCCGGATGCGCAGAAGACTCATGCAGCATTGGTGGTTGCCAACCAGTATTATGTGGCAGTTCCAGTTGCTCAGTGGAAGTATGTGGTATATTTAGTTGCGCACTAGATTTGTGCAGCACTACTGGCTAAGCAGTAGACTTCTGTGACTTGTGTGGTTAGGTACTGAAAAGATGTTACAGTTCCAGATGAGCATTAGCCTTATGTGGCATTTGTGGTAAGTAAATAGAGTTATGTCGCGCTTCCTGTTGCTCAGTAAACTACTCAGACAATAATGGTTGCGCACTAAATTTCTAACGCACTTGCGGATGAGCAGTAGACTAATGTAGCATTAGTAGTTGCCAACTAGTATTATGTTGGACTTCTGGCTGCGCAGTTTGAGTAACTAAGTAGTGAGTTACTTTTTTGCTCAGCCTGAAGTGATATACAATTGTACTGCACATTCATAAACCCTAAAGCAGTCTGATACGGTTCCATAAGTGCGGCACAACTCTATTGGGCAATTACTTATGTCACAGAAGTTTACTGCGCAGCTGAACGTGCGACATAATTCTATTGCACAACTAAAAATGTCATATAAGGCTAATGCCCATTCTAAAGTGCAACGTAACTTTGGAACCTAACCAAACATGCCACAAAAGTCTACTGCTTAGCCAAAAGCGTAACATAACTCTAGTGTGCAGCTAAATATATCACATACTTCTACTGCCCTTCTACAAGAGCCACATTAGTCTACTGAGTATCCGTAAGTGCGACATAAATCTAGCCACAAATGCCAAAAAAGTCTACTGCACAGCCGGTAGTGCTCTACAAGGTGCCCTAGATTCAAGTGTCCAGACTTATATAGCTATATAGAAATTTGAAAAATAAATTAAAAAATCCTTTTTTTAAAAATCAGTTAAACTTTTAGTTAACTTTAACAGTAAACTTTTAGTTTTTGAGTTACAAACTATTCAAGCTGGCCTAATCAAGTGCGCAACACACGTACGTGAGCAGCAGTCTAACGTAGTGTGGTGACTCTCGCGAACCCCGCCACAGCGTTCGCTTCGCTTACACAAGGTTGGACTCGTGATCACGTACACGTATTGCACTTCTGATTGATCCAGCTTATATACTTAAAAAATGAAAAACTAAAACTTTAAATAATTTTTGTAGAAGGAATTTTCGATTTATTTTTTACATTTCT
>JAUELO010459598.1:0-12570 GCA_032357855.1 Amphibolips quercusostensackenii
ATAAATTGTCCTTAATGTCACCCAATCAACGAATAAAATTTCCGAGAAATTAAATTTTAGTTAGGGTCAAAGACCGAAAACGGCCGAAAACTGAAAAAAACAGCCACAACGCGTAGAAATGCCAGAACGCGTTGTGGCTGTTTTGAAAACGGACAAAGACCGAAATAAATGACCAGAACGCGTTTGGGTCGTTTTCAAAACGACCAAAACGCGTTCTGGCATTCTTAACGATGACAGAACGCGGTCTGTTTCTTTTCAAATGACCAAAACCCGTTCTGATTGATATTTTTCAAAAGCGCTGATCAGAAACTCTTCTCTAGAGTAATCAAACTACTAAACTCTGACTTCTCAAATCTGAAAAAAATTAAAGTATTTCTTTTTGAATACTTAAAAATGATGGTACTTTTATAAAATATTGCACGCTTAAAAAAATTGTTTTAATTTGTTATTTGACTTTAACACTCTAATGCTGGCGCCCCTTATAGTGACATACTTGGTGGTGCTGGATCTCTTAGATCAATAAACTTATTGTTAAAAAGACCTTTATTAAAACATACACTCAAATAAACTTTTAAAGTAGTTATTGTAAATAACATTACTTTTTGACACTTGAGCAGCCTTTTTCTGTTGGTCAATTAAGGAATTCACGGAATCTATGCAATTCATGGAATTCAAGGAATTTAAGGAATTCATCAAATTCAAGGAATTTATAGAATTCAAGGAATTTACGAATTCATGCAATTCCTGGAATTCAAGAAAGTCATGGAATCCATGAAATTCAAGGAATTCACGAAATTCAAGGAATTTACGGATTCATGCAATTCCCAGAATTCAACGAATTCAAGTAATTCATGGAATTCGTGGAGTTCATGGAATTAAAGGAATTTATGGAGTTCATGGGATCCATGAAATTCAATGAATTAGCGGGATTCATGCTATTTCCGAAATTAAAGGATTTTATGGAAGTCGCTGCACTACTGGCAGGAGGATAAGAGGATAGAAGGGGGAGGGTCGTTTCCTGCTATGCAGATAGGGCGATAGGCACTGTGAAAAAAATATGCCGTATGAATTTCTCAGATCCAGCGCCTATTTATTAATATTTCCTCCACAAAATGGAGGTTAGCGAAGGTACTTTTTTCGAATAGAAATTTCAATTGCAGATTAAACTGATCCATTTGATTTATTGTTTTAACCAAATTAATGAATATAACTTACATCTGCTGCATTTTTAAAATTTAAATGCATTACTTACACATATTTTGGTATTAAAATGTTTAAGAACAATTTTGAATTGCGAACGACACTAGTAAACGATAAAAGCTAATAGTGTGAACAAGTTTCATGGACCCAGGAAGTCCCTTCTAATCGTTTGTCTTTATGGACTGCATCTGCTGCAAGTTCTGGTTCAAAACAAGGTTTCATATTTTGCAACTGTAGGAGGTTCTTTATTGTTAAAAAGTGTGAATGTCGGTCCAACTACGTTAAGAGTAATTCAAAATGCCATTCAAATAGTTTGTGTAAAAACAATTAAAATTTTTACTTTTACCCAGTAAATAAAGACTTTATTCATTTATTTCATCATAATGTTCTTCAGTTCTATTGTTCACATGAATAAAAATATCAAATAAATTAATTTTTTCCTAATTTTTGTTTGAACTATTAACTAATATTATTTGTTGGTGTTCGTTTGCAATTAAAGATTTTTCTTAAGCATTTTCATTAAAAAAACTGTGTAAATAATACATTTAAATTACAAAAATGCAGCAAATATAAGTTATATTTATCAATTTGCTTATGACAATTAAACAAATAGAAAAATTGGATCTGCGGTTGAAGTTTTTGTTTAATGAAAGTAACTTTACTAATCTCTATTTAAATATCAATGAATAGGCCTGAGTAGATAGTACAAATATAAACAATTGCATGTTCAAAGTTGAATAACAAATTAATACAGTTTTTTTTAAGCGTACAATACTCTTTTAAGTGCAATCCTTTCCAAGTATTTAAAAAAAAATACCTTGATCCGTTTAGAGTTAAGAAGTCGGCGGATTTTTGTCTCAAAGAAGTATTTTTTTTCACTGTGCGTCTTATGTAGTTCGATTTCTCTGAAGGATAGTTGCGAGTCAGCTCTTTTGAAAACTACCAGTCAGAACAGGGTTTGGTCGTGTAAAAAGAGACAGAACGCGTTCTGGCATTTTCAAAAATGACAGAACGCGTTCTGGTCGTTTATTTCGGCCTTTAGCCGTTTTCAAAACAGCCACAACGCGTTCTGGCATTTCTGCAACGGCCAGAACGCATTGTGGCCTACTTCTAATTGTTGAAACAATTCTTATTTGCTTAAAAAAAAGATTATCTTATAATATCGTTAATTAGAGGAACTTTCTGAAGATATGGCATAATTAACAAATGTAAACTCCTATTTCCAAACATATTCGTTTTTCTTAATTGCTCTCATTTATTTAAAAGTTTACTTTTAAATGTTCAGAAATAAGTGTTCATATTTATTAATTTGCAATTTTATAAAATAACGATTTTTCTAAACAAATAAATATTGTTTGAAAAATAAGCAGTAGATTAAAAAATCTAAGAATTAGGAGAAAGTAGTGGAACTTCTTGAAAAAATAGCAAAAACAAGTTTGTCTGCCCTTTTCCTGTCAAACATTTCAATTAAACAATTATGAATAGTTTGAGCAATGAATATAAAACTAAAATGAAATAATTCATTCTTTACATTTATAAATTAGGCCAAGGTATTCAGAAAATACCATTAATTTGCTATACTAAAAAATAATAAATTGTTTAAACAATAATAAAACAACTTAAATTATTAAATAATTAATAAAATACCCTTAATTCGCGATATTTCATGGAAACTAAATTATTCAAACAATTAAAAATTAATTAAGAAATACATAAGTATTATACATTATATTATACATCTTTTGTAAAATAGCTAGCTGCGACAATTATTTCTAATTATTCAATCTATTAAAATTTTGTGTACTCAATGAACGTTTTACATAGGGGAGACCACCTTACAGTAGATAATCATTCATTTGAAATACTAATGTATGTGAAATAATTAATTTAATGTGAATAATAGTTAACACATGATACGTGGTAATATATTAAAATAACAATGGATTATTTTACTTACATTTCAGCTTATAATTAACGATTATCTATTGTAGGATCATTATCCACTTTAGAGTGCTCTCCCCTACTTTCTAATATTTGCCATGGTGATTTTAAGGATTGCAGTACATAAATAGATAACAAACAAAATCGGAATTTTTCAGGAGAACGAAATCAAATTCTGTATAATCAAAATCACCATTTCAAGATAAAACAAAAGTTCATTTTCGAGCTGAAGTGTTTCTAAATCAAGGCCAAAAAAGTATAATCAAAAAATATCATCCCCTTCCGAGAAATAGAATGTGGAAGTGTACAGTCTCAAAGTGACAGGAAGCTTAAACTGGAACCGGCTTGGTTGCAAATCACGATGAAAAGTGCAATTTTCTGTTGACATGAAAAATAAAAACTTACTCCCGATATATTGAGTTGACAAATTGAGAGAAAATTAATTTGATAAAAAAAGTTAACCAATTCCGAGTAAATCACTCGAGAATTTCCAGGTCCAAATTTCTTTGGTTTTAACAGTCGTCTTTGGAAAGCGACTCAAGATTTAAGTATTTTTGAATTTTTAAAAATTATAAAAACTTGCTTTTAAAATATAGGGAGGCTGAATAAAAATAAAAAAGTTTAAATAAAAAAAAAGTATTCTGATTCGGGAAAATAAATATGTATTTAGTTTCGCGGTATCGCACTGTGTGACAGACGATTTTTATTTGAAAGTTCTATAAAAAGAAGAAAGATACATGTTTTTATATACATAAACGATAATAATTTAAGACTTTAGATTGGAATTTTATTAGTACTTTAGTGCTAAAAAAGTAGCTAATAGTTTTATTTAAGGGCTTGGTAAAAAAAGATGTATTTTATTATTTTACTGAATTAAAAAACTTTTATGAAGAGGAAGTTGTCCAGAAAAAGGTTTTAAAAAAGATCTAAAAAAAAAAAAGATGGGAGACAAGTACAGAGAGTGAGTTATCTGGTTTTGAATTATCAGGCTTTTTATCATTATAGGGACCTAATCTATCGTTCGATGGCGCTGATTCAGCGAAAAATTGCGGCGACCATGGAAAAAGTGAAGTGAGCAAATCTCGAAATCCGCTGGAAACAATGCAAGGTTAAGTAAGATTATAAAATGCTCCCATAAGTTGTACACATTTTGAAGAATTCTTTTACCATACATAAATTTGTTCTAAATCGCACACAATGTTTTCAAAATGCGTATGACTTATGACAGCATTTATAATTTTAATTTATTTTTTATTGCTTCCAATTGATTTCGAGCTTTCTCACCTCACTTTTGCCACGGTCGCCGCAAATTTCAGTGGCGGCAGCAGTATCGGAAAGTTAAATTAGGTCCATGTTGCTACGCTGCACAATAATGCGTAGCAATGTACCGTTTCAGAAATTTATACTTTTTAAAACTTTTAACTGAAAGTTGCAATAAAAAGTTTCAAACTCAGTAAAACTTATGAAACTTTAAATTTTAAAACTGTTTTAATATCAGATAAACTAAGTCAGAAAACAGAAGCAAAACTAACACAACCTAACATACAGATACCCGAGATACCAATAAAAGCGCCAAAGTTTGAAATTTTGATTATGATTATTAATAATTCAATTCAACACAATTTATAAATTTCGTACATAGAACTTATTTATGTTTTATACATATTTTTATTTTTATTTTCTAACTGCAGTTTCTTGTAATTTTTGCGAAACCAAAATTTGCCTGTACTAAAACAATGTATCAAAGCGCTAGCCGTTAAAAAACTAAATTAAATTAAAAATGGAAAAAAATAAGTGAAAAATAAATTTCTTCTTATTTAATTCAAGCATTATTTATATATTTATGTAATTATTATAACATTCTAAAAATAAGTAATTTAATTTTTTGAGATCAAGAAACTTATTCTTTGGCAATTTCAAACCCGCAAATGCGATGAGATGAAAAATCCGTTAGGGACCCTAAAGATACTCTCTAAAGTGCGAACATGACTCTTGAAGTTAAATTTCTATAAGTTTTATAAGTTTCGTTTAAAATTGCACATTGCTAATAATGCGTAATAATTGCGCAATAATGCGTAATAGGGATTAATTCGCAGTTTTTTGACAAGTGAATTCCCCGTCGCGAATTTCAAATACGCATAACTTCGTAGGCAAATTGTTTTTTATCAAATTAGAAAAAATACTTAACGCCTAATTTTCTTTGAAAAAAAGTCTTTCGACCCTGAGAGATTCTACGACATCAAGGGTAGAACTTAATAACCTCAATGTAAACATTTGGTTTGAATAAGTATTTGAAAATTATCCCAGATTGTTATCCCATTGTTAAAAAAAAATAACAGACTATATCTAACTTTATTCAAAGTTTTCATCAGTGTTTATATTTTTTTATTTTTTAAATGATTGTACAATTAATTTCACTTACCGATTCTGATGAGAAACGCGTCCTCACGATAGCGAACGTACTACGTAAACGGTATAGCTACGGCGGATTTGACTGAACGCTTCAGGCACGTTAGGTTGGGTCATGTGTTTACTAGGTGTGTGGGGGGGGGGGGCATAAAAGGGGGTCTTGCATTAGGCGTATAAAGTATGCAACTAAAAAAGTACAAAAAAAGAAGGAAAAGTAAGTAAGGGAAGAAAGTGAAATGAAATAGAACGTGCTTAAATCCATAAATCGAAGGATTAATATTATATTTATTAACCTACAGATTTTAATAAATTCTAAAGGAATTTCAAAGATTTTAAGGGATATCCTAAGATTTTGAAAACATTCAAAGAATTTCAACGATTTTATCTGATTTTAAGAGGGCTCAAGGGCTTTACACGGGTTTTAAAGGATTCTAATAGGATTTTGAAGAGTTCAAACAGTTTCAGGTATTTTCACGGATTTTAGAGGGTTTTAAGGGACTTTAGGAGATTTTGAAGTAAGTCATGAAATTTTACAGGATTTCGTGTGATACCATAAGTATTTTCACAATTTGTTAAGGATATCAGGGAAATTTAATGGGATTTTAAGACATTGAAAGGGGGTTCCATATGATTTCACGGGATTTCAAAGAATTTTAGAGGACGTCGTAAGATGTAAAAAGATGTAACGGAATTTCAAAGGATATTCTAAGGATTTTCCATAATTATGTAGGATTTTTCGGAATTTTTTAGGATTTTCAATGACCTTCAAAATATTTTAATGGATTTTAATATATTGTAAGGAATTGCAAGAGATTCCGAAACTCGCACAAGATTTTACAGATTTTAAGGAATTTAATTAATTTTAAAGGGATTTCAAGATTTCAAAATTATTCAGGGCACTCCGAGGATTTTAATCGAATTTCAGATATTTTTAGGGATTTGCATACATTTTAGAGGATTATAGCATTTTCATGGGATTCTGAAGATTTAAAGCGATTTGCAGGATTTTCACTTTTTCTAGAGTGTTTTAAGAGATTTTCTCAAATTTCAAAATATATCATAGGATTTAAAAGGCTTTCTTGTGAAGGATATCTGGGAATCTTAATGAGATTTCACAGATTTGAATGGACTTCATGAGATTTCAAAAGATTTTAAGATATTTCAAAAGATTCCAAAGTATATATACGGGTTTTAGAGGATTTCGTGAAATTTTAAAAGGTTTAACAGAATTTTAGAGGATTTCTGGATAATATAATGGATTTTAAGTAATTTTGGAGAAATTTGTTGGCCTTTGAAAGATTTTAATATATAGTATGAAATTTCAAGATATTTGAAAAGGTGTCCACGGATTTGATAGGTTTTAATGGATTTTTAAGGGATTTTAGAGATTTTGAAAAATTCCACGGGATTTTAGGGATTATCAGGGATTTTTGATTATATAAGGGTTTTAAGGAATTTCTATGGAGTTAAACATTTTAAAGGAATTTCAAAAGATTATTTACAATATCCATGGAATATCAAAGAATTTCAATGAAGTTTAAAAAAAAATTAGGTAGAGGAAACTTACATAAGAAATGCTTTGGACTCTCCTCCAAATAAGGATTCTCAAGATTTTTTGCCGCCCCTGTCTGACCTTCCTGAAAAAACTATTTATAATTAATTAACTCTCTCCGTGTAGAAAGTTATCGGGACAGACTTGCGTCCAGTTAGGGCATTGTCTAACCCGTCTAATCTAGACAGTCTTTTCGGGGCGTAGTTATCGGGTGCTGGCTAGCACGTCATGACTAACAAATTTTCTGAGTTTCGAACTTGAATATATTTTCACACATTTCCAAAAAAGCCAGAGTATTTGAAAGTATTAAAAATGACAAACGAACATTAAAAAAACAAAATTTTCTTCATCATCTGGTCAGACTTTTTGGGCCCTAATCGGGTGCTGGCTAGCCTAACAGGACCAACCATTTTTCGAACTTCTAAATCCAAATTTTTTCCCACATTTCCAAAAATATCTAGGGTATTTTGAAGTATGAAAAATTCGAATAGTTCTCCCATAATTTTCTACACTGTTCCCTACTCCTTTAACACTTAAAAGCTTCATTCTAAAGTTAACAAATATATTCAACATTAAATTGAAAACGTAAAATATTTGAATAGACAAAACATTATTAATGAACAAAGGATTTTCTTACAAACCATACATTATTTTTCTGCTTCAATTTGTATCATAATGAAAAGACAAGTACATATGGTAAACATATTTCAATGTTTATTTCTACACACGTAGTAAAAACATACACATGTATTAGATATAAAACTACATTTGAGTTCTTGTTATATTCTAATTTAAAATTAACTTATTTTCAAAGTTTTATAAAATGAAATCTTTGTTCTCAAGTCAATAAAATAAAAATATTAAGATTTTTTCCTGAACGTTAAAAGCACCTTACTATTGCAACGTAGTGAGCGAAAAATATTAATAGGCATTTCTCAAAATAATTTCAGTTCTACAATTTTAAATCCTGAAAATTGTCCACGAAATTGACAAGATCGCGATCGCAGTACTTTTTTAGCTTAAGGCATGCTGATTTCGTCAAAACATCCAAATCTCTTTTCTGTTCAGCTGCGGGAAAAAAATTATTTTTCAGCAAGTCAAAAATGTTTATATTTTCTGAAAAAAGTATAAACGGATGCTTCTGAAATTCAAAAAAGGAGAAAAATTCAAAACAAACTCAGTATTTGATATCAAAATAATTAAACAGAGTGGCCGCTAGACTAGGGATTTTTGAGACCGGGAAAAACCGCAAAATGACTTAATTTATTTCCAAACCGGGAATTTCACAAATTTTCAGAAGAAAAATCTATTCAATCACTCGAAATATTACAAATTTTATATCACATGATATAATTTAATTTAAAATAAGTTTGATTTCAACTTATTTTAATGTTAGTTTTAATTGTTAACTTTTTAAATTATTAAGTCGTTTAGTTTTTAATGCGTAACTGTAAAATATTTTATTTTTCATTTCGAGTCTTCATTTTTATGCGTACATTCTAGGTTTGAGGAATTTGAAAATGTAATTTTTAAGACTTTAATAACTAAAAATTGAAAGCGTCTGGATTTGAAAATTTCAGATCAAAAACATATGGGATTGATGAACTGTAAATATAAATTAACTAATAATTTTTTTTAACTTAACTGTAATTCAAGTGTTAACAGTTGAACAATAAGTTATTTTACAAGCCGATTCTAAATCTGTTCAAAATTAAACAATTTGCAGATTTTAACGTTGTAAATTGAACCTTTTTAATTCGAAAGCCTAATTAGTTAACATATTTAAACGTCCAATTGAAACTTTATAAACTTTTTTCAATTTTAAAATAACTTCAAATTAATAGATTCACAAACGCTTTTATTCAATTTCAAATCCTATTCAAATACTGTTTCAACCTAAGATATTCCATTTTTAACAGATTAAATTTGAAATTTTTTATTCAAAAAAGCAATAAAAAAGTTAAACAATATTCCATTATTTTTTTTTTTTAAATTAACAGTTATAATTGAAAAAATACACTACTGTACAATTTGAAACAGAATTGTTTGAAATTACAAACCAATAAATCCTTAAAATTGTTTTTTTTTACGTTTTGATTGATTTGAAGGTGGACAAATTTTCCATTTTTAACATTTTTATTGAGTTTAAAACAAGAAAGTATTATTTTTTTATTAAATAAGCAGCAAAACATTTCATATTTTTAAGATTTTCATCGACTCGTAAAGGAAGAAATGTTTGTTTTCAATATTTTATGACTTGGAAGAAGGAACATTGTTTATTTTTAATATTTTTATTCAGTTGGAATGGAGAACCTTATCGTTTTCAATTTTTGCTGAGATGGAAGATGCCCTTTTTTCTTTTTACCATCTTTACGGAGTTTTAGAGAAGAATTTTTCCGTTTTAATTTTTTTTCTGAATTGGAAGAGGATATTTTTTAATTTTTAACCTTTATATTGATTTTGAAGGAAATAAATTTCGTTTTTGAATTTCTTCTAAATTGGAAGAACATTTTTATTTAAAAATTTTTTTTGATTTTGCAACGAGAAAATTTTGGTTTTCAATATTTTGTGAATTGGAAGGATCTTTTTTAATTTTTAATACTTTCATTAAGTTGAAAGTAGAAAATTTTTGTTTTTAATTTTTTCTGAAATAGGAGATGCCCTTTTTTTGTTTTCATCATTTTTATTGAGTGGGAAGAGATGAAATGTTTTGTTTGTTGTTGATGAATTGAAAGAGGCTATTTTTTCTTTTTAATATTTTCAATGAGTTAAGTGAAGAATTTTTTTCGAATTGAAAGAGGGTGATTCTTTATTTTTAACATTTTTATAGAGTTGGAAAATAGGACATTTTGGTTTTCGATATTTTATAAATTGGAAGGATAATTTTTTATGTTTTATATTTTCCTTGCGTTGAAAGGAGAAAATTTTTGTTTTTATCCCTTTTATTGAGTTGGAAGGAATGCATTTTTTCCAATTGGTAGAGGCATTTATTAACATTTTTATCGAGTTAAGGGAAGAATTGGAAGGGAGGACATTTTGATTTTCGATTGTTTCCTAATTGGATTAAGCCATTTTTTTAGCATTTTCATTAAGTCGGAGGGAGATTTTTTATTTTCAGCTTTTTTCTGAATTGGAAGAGGGTAATTTTTTGTTTTTAACATATTTCTGGAATGTAGGGAATTTTGATTCTTTCTGAATTGGAGAAGGGACATTTGTATTGTTTTTAAGATTTTAGCAACTTGGAAGTGAGAACAATGTTTGCGAACAAGGAAAAAACAGGGAATTTGTTTCCTCGATTACGACGGCCACTCTGTTACAGATAAGAGAAATATGAATACAAACCTCGAATAATTTACTTTTTGGATCTTTTTCAAACGCTTGCAAGTAATATTTAGCAGCATTTGGAATATCTTTTTTGAGAATGAAAAAACATCCTGCGATGTGCAACAGCAAATCTAATTCTCTGCGTTCATCAGTGGAATCATATTTTTTAATCATTTGTTGCAAATGATTAATGAAATCGTAATTGCCTGTTTGCTTGTATTTGCATCTCAGAAAAGACATTTCTGCACCGTAATTGAAGTCTTTTGAAGCTTTCAAATAATAATCAGCAGCCTCCTAAAAAACGATAATAAATATTTATACAATGTACAAGGTTATATTATTTGTTGAACAGTGTTGGGAAGTAACTTGTCACAAGCAACTAAGTTACTAAAACGTTACGATATATTTGTCTACAATATTACGAGATTTATAACATTTAGGGTAACTTCGTTACTTTTTTAAAAGTAACTTGTGATGTAACTTAGTTGCGATTTTTTCAATAACTTGGAACTTAATTTCAGTTACTTTAAAGTTACTTTGTGTTTTTGTGGTCAGCTTTTTTTTATGGGTCAGCTGTGGGTGAAAATTAATCTCCTGTGATTGAGGATTCAGCTATTTTGTTGAAAATTTTTCTTTACTGGTTAAATTCAAATATGATTGATTCTAAATTACATTTTTTTTGGGAAGAAATCATATCAAATATTATATTTTTCGTTAACAATATATCTATTGTTCAAAAAATCTATATATTCTGGTATAAAATCCAAATGTTTGGCTTAGAAGTAACTTTTCTGTCGAAAATTCACATTTTTGGTTTGAAAATTAAACTATTTTGTCGAAAATTCGTCTTTTTGCTTTGAAAATTCAATAATTTAGTGAACATTATTTTCTTTCTTGTTTTGAAATTCGGCTTTTTCGTTTTAAAATTTATTTATATAGTTTATATACTATATTTACATACTATATATATTTATATACATTATTTATATACTATTGTTTTAGTTAAAAATTTAATTTTTTGTACAAGGATTCGTATTTTTAGCTAAAAATTTATCTCTTTGATTGGAAATTTAACTTGTTTGTTTCAAATTAATTTTTTTGTGTATAAGATTTAAATATTGATGTAGAACATTCAACTGTTTGGTCAAAGATTAATTTTGCTGTTGAAAATTATTATTTTCGGGATCAAAATTCAATTCTTTGATAAAAAATTCATAACTTTTCTTAGAAATCTAACTTTTTAGGTAGGAAGTCCAACTACTTGGTTAAAAATTAACTTTTTTTGTTGAAAATAACTTTTTTTGTTAAAAATTTACCCTTTTAGCTTGAAAATTCAAGTCTTTTTTTCAAACATATTCTTTTTGGTTTGAAAATTCATTTCTTCCAGCCAAAAAATTTCATCTTTTTCGGTCTAAAATACAAATGCTTGGTTGAGAAATTTGTCTGAAAAATCTTTCTTGGTTTGAAATTCAACTGTTTTGTTAAAAGGTCATCTATTTTGATAAAAATGCAATATTTTTACTTGAAATGTTAGGAATTTAAAGAGTTCCAAATTGAATCATACAAAAGTTGTTTTGCCCGAAATTTGAAACATTTTATGCTTAATTCGTTTTAAGTTACGTTTTTATGAATTATCATTTTAGTTACTGAGAAAACGAACCGTTATTCGAGCTGGATAAATAGCTCGGTTAAAGACATATTATTTAAAAAGAACAGAGTAATGGTTGCAAGTAATCATGTGCTTGTTCCTATCACAGCCGAGCTAAAACAGTTAAAATCAAATCGTAAACAATAACACATCAAAGAGTTGTCGGAACCGAGTTTAACTCTGCAAAATTTGAAGTAGTTCTTTGTTAAAATAAAACGACTTCTTCGGTTAAAAGCAAACACCGGTTTTGTAATTAATTCTAACCAAACTGCACATAGTTGTTATATTTTCCCAAGCAAACTAGTCACTTTTTACACAATCAATATGCTTATTATTTTTTCTCAAGTAATATTGTATGTTTTTAATCAATAAGATTTACTAAGTTTATTTTTAACATTCTAAGCAGCTGATTCTTACAAACTAAAGTTGATAAGTTTTAACCATGCTTTTGAACTTAGTAAAAGTTAACCAAGTTGAGTTGAGAGTTTTTAATCGT
>JAUELO010459603.1:0-12569 GCA_032357855.1 Amphibolips quercusostensackenii
TTTAATTTTTTATTTTTATTTTTTTTTTGAGTCGATTCCTGATCCACTCGGAAGGTTCGTCTGGAAAAATCACGTGAATTTTGTTACCAACCCATCGCTGAAGGGACTCTAGATCCTACCGTAAAGTCTTTGTATTGCGAGAAGACACAGATCTGAAAAAGAAAATGTTTATTTATTTTTATTTATTTATAAATTAATTATTGGATTCAAATAAATGGGCCCTATTTCTTCTAGAAATGAAGAACAGATTTTTTAAAATTATTATTATCACTTTTCAACCGAAAAGATGAAGTTTCAAGTACATAATAAGGTTATTTTTCTAATAAGAAAAAAAATAAATCTTCAGACAAAAAATTAAATTTTCAACAAAAACGATAAAGTCTTAAATAATAAGATAAATTTTCTACAAAAATGAAGAATTTTCAATTAAATAGTGGTATTTTTAAATATCAATTTTCAAAAAAGAACAAAAAAATCGAATTTTCAATAGAGTAGTTAAATTTGCAGCAAAAAAATGAATTTTTAACCAAAACGATAAAGTCTCAAATAATAAGGGTACTTTTCTACTAAAAAAACGAATCTTCAACAAAATACATGAATTTAAACCAAATAATTAAATGACAAACTAAATAACAAAAATTTTTAAAAATGTTTAAATTTTTTTAAAACAGTAGAATTTTCAATCTAAAAAGATAATTTTTCAAAAGAAAAAAAGAATTAAAAAAAATAGTTAAATTTTCAACCACATTGTAAAATTTTAAACTAGAAAAGATCAGTTTAAAAAAAATTACAATTTTCAACGAAATAGTTAAATTTTTAACCAAAAACAAATATTATCAATCAAAAACATTAATTTTGAACAAAATACACAGATTTAATCAAATATTTCAATTTTCAACTAACGATTGGTATTGTTAACTAAAACAGATCAAATTAAAAAGAAAAACGAATTTTAAACGAGATATTTAATTTTTCAACAAAAAAAATTAATTTTTAACCAAAAAAATTATTTTTCAACCAAAAAGATGAAGTTTCACGTAATAAGATTACTTTTCTACTAAAAAGACGACGTTTCACTAAAATACATAAATTTCAACCAAAGAATTAAATTTTAAACTAAATAACATAAATTTAAAAAAAATGGTTTAATTTTCAACAAAACAGTTAAATTTTCAAGTTAAAAGATCGATTAAAAATAATTTAACGAAATAGTTGAATTTTCAAACAAAAAAAAAAAAGAATTTTCTACCAAAACGATGAAGTCTCAAATAATAAGATTACTTTTCTACTGTAAAAGTCAAATTTTTAACAAAATAAACGAATTTAAATAAAATAATAAAATTTTAATCTAAATAACATACATTTTCAGAAAAATTGTTAAATGTTAAACTAAATAGTGGAATTTTAAACTAAAAAAAGATCAATTTTTAATCAAAAGGATGAAATTTCAACTAAAAAAAGATATATTTTCAACCAAACATTAAATAGTTATATTTTCAGTTAAAAAAATTAATTTTCAACCGAAAAAATTAAATTTCTATCAAAAAAGATAAATTTTCAACTTCAAATGGAATAGTTAAATTTTCAGTTGAGAAAAAAAATAATTTTTCACAAAAAAAAAAAAATTTCAACCAAACAGATGAAGTTTCAAGTAATAAGATTACTTTTCTACTAAAAAAGACGAATTTTCATCAAAATACATAAATTTAAACCAAATAATTAAATTTTAAACTAAATATTAAAATTTTCAAAAAAAGTGGTTAAATTTTCAAGAAAACAGTTAAATTTTCTGCTAAATACTAGTATTTTTAACTATAATAGATCAATTTAAAAAGAAAAACGGATTTTCAATGAAATAGTTACACTTTTAACCAAAAAAAAAATTAATTTTCAACCAAAAAAAAGGATTTTTTAACCAAAAAAATTAAGTTTTAAGTAATATGTAGTAAGTAGTTAAAGTTTGAGTTCGAAAAATTAAGTTGTGACCAAAGAAAATTAATTTTCAAACTAACAGATAAATTTTCAATTAAATAATGAAATTTTAAACTAACAAAGATCAATTTTCAAAATAAAAGTGCATTTTTAACGAAACAGTTAAGTTTTAAACAACAAAGATTTATTTTTATCCACAAAAAAAATAAATTTTCAACCAAAAAAATAGATTAAAAAAAAAAGTTTTCAACGAAAAAGATGAAGTTCCAAGGAATAAAATTACTTTCGACTAAAAACAACGAATTTTCAACAAAATACATAATTTTTTAACCAAATAATTAAATTTTAAACTAATTAACATAAATTTTCAAGAAAATAATTAATTTCCCAACTAAATTATGGAATTTTAAACTAATAAAGATAAATAAAAAAAAAAATTTCAACGAAATAGTTGAATTTCCAACCAAAAAAATGAATTCTCAACAAAAAAAAAGTTCAACCAAAAGGATGAAGTTTCAACTAAAAAAAGATACATTTTCAACCAAACATTAAATAGTTATATTTTCAGTTAAAAACATTAATTTTCAACCAAGAAAATTCAATTTCTACCAAAAAAGACGAATTTTCAACCAAATAGTGGAATTTTCAACTAACAAAGATCACATTTCAACATAAAATTGAATATTCAACGAAATAGTTCAATTTTTAAACACAAAAAATTATATTTTCAACCAAAAAGGTGAACTTTAAACTGAAAAAAATAAATTTTCAGCCTAAAAGATAAAGTTTCAAGTAATAAGATTACTTTTTTACTAAAAAAGACGAATTATCATCAAAATACATAAATTCGAACCAAATAATTAAATTTTAACCTAAATAATATGAATTTTCAAAAAAAGTTGTTAAATTTTCAACAAACCAGTTAAACTTTCTACTAAATACTAGTATTTTTATTTATAATTAATCAATTTAAAAAGAAAAACGGATTTTTAATGAAATGGCTAAATTTTTAACCAAAAAAACATTACTTTCATACAAAAAAAAAGGATTTTTTAACCAAAAAAATTAAGTGTTAGTAATAAGATTACTTTTCGACTGAAAAGACGACTTTTCAGCAAATTACATAAATTTTTAACCAAATAATTGAATTTTAAATTAATAACATAAATTTTCTACTGAAAATAGAGTAGTTAAATTTTGAGTTAAAAAATTAAGTTATAACCAAATAAAATAAACTTTCAAACTAACAGATGAATTTTCGAAAAAGAAAATCAAATTTCCATAAAAAAGGCGAATTTTCAACCAAATAGTGAAATTTTTAACTAATAAAGATCACTTTCCAACATAAAAGTGAATTTTCATCGAAAAAGTAAACAAATAGAGTTAATTTTTATCCACAAAAAAATACATTTTCAATCAAAATAAATTAATAAATTTTTGACCAAAAAAGAAGTTTTCAACCCAAAAAAAATAGATTAAAAAAAAGGAATTTTTAACGTAAAATATAATTATATTTGAAATAAATAACATAAATTTTCAAGAAAATAGTTAAATTCTCAATTAAATAGTAAAATTTTTAACTAAAAAAGATCATTTTTCAACAAACAAACAAAAATTTTTTTTAAATAGTTAAATTTTTAAAAAAATTGTGGAATTTTTAAAAATAGAAAAGATCACTTTAAAAAAACACAATTTTCAACAGAATAGTTAAATTTTCAACCAAAAAATTGAATTTTCAACACACAAAAATGAATTTTTAACCAAAAAGATGAAGTTTCAAGAAATAAAATTACTTTTTTACTAAAAAAGATAAATTATTCAACAAAATACATCAATTTAAACCCAATAATTAAATTTTAAACTAAATAAAATTTTGCAACAAAACAGTTAAATTTTTAACTAAATTATGGTATTTTTAACTAAAACAGGTCAATAAAAAAATGCATTTTCAAAGAAACAGTTAAATTTTCAATAAAAAAAAATACGAATTTTCAACAGAAAATTATCATTTAACCAAAAAGATAAGGTTTCAAGTAATAAGATTACTTTTCTACTAAAAAAAAGACTTTTTAAAAAGATACTTAAATTTAAACCGAATAATTAAATTGTAAACTAAATAACGTAAATTTTCAATAAAACAGTTAGATTTTCAAATCAAATGTGAAATTTTTAACTAAAAAGTATCAATTAAAAAAAATTAACAAAATAGTTCAATTTTCAACAACAAAATTTTAACAAAAAAAAAAGACTTTTCACCAAGAAGATGAAGTTTCAAGTAATAAGATTACTTTTCTACTAAAAAGAAAAAACAAATTTTGAACCAAAAAATTAATTTTTTAACAAAAAAGATGAAGTTTTAAATAATAAGATTACTTTTCTACTAAAGAAGACACACTTTCAACTAAATTGTGAAATTTTAAACTAGAAAAGATCAATTTAAAAAACAAAATTTTCAACAGAACAGTTAAATTTTCAGCAAAAAAAAAAAAAAAAAGAATTTTCAACCGAAAAAAAGATTTTTTAACAAAAAAGATTAAGTTTCAAGTAATAAAATTACTTGTCTACTAAAAAGACTTTTTAAAAATATACTTGAATTTAAACCAAATGATTGAATTTTAAACTAAATAACGTAAATTTTTAACAAAATAGTTGGATTTTATAATAAAAAGTGAAATTTTTAACTAAAAAGTATCAATTAAAGTTTCAAGTAATAATATTACTTTTCCACTAAAAAGGCTTCTTTTCCACAAATACATGTCTTTAAACCAAATAATTAAATTTTAAACTAAATAACAGAAATTTTCTACCAAAAAAGAAATTTCCAACAAAAAAATGACTTTTCAACAAAAAAAATGATGTTTCAAGTAATTAGATTAGTTTTCTTTAAAAAATGACGAATTTTGAATAAAAAAATTGAATTTTCAACTAAATAATATCAATTTTCAACTGCAGAACATAAATTTTCAACTAAAAATAGAATAGTTACATTTTGACTTCAAAAAATTAACTTTCAACCAAATAGAATTAATTTTTAAACTAACAGATGAATTTTCAACCAAAAAGATTAAATATCTACCAAAACGACAAATTTTCAACTACATAGTCGAATTTTTAACTAGAAAAGATCGCTTTTCTATATAAAAATAAAGTTTCAACAAAATAGTTAAATTATCGTCTAATAAATGAATTTTCAACACAAAAAGATGAATTTTCAACCAAATAATTAAATTTTCAACGAAATAGTTAAATTTACAACAAAAAAATTAATTTTCAAGACAAAAACATGAAGAATTAATAAACAGGACTACTTTTATTCTAAATAGACGAATTTTCAACAAAATACATGGATTTTCAACCAAATAACTAAATTCTAAATTAAATAACATAAATTTTCAACTGAAAATAAAGTATAAAATTTTGAGTTCTAAAATTAAGATGTATTTTCTAACAAAAAAAAACATTAATCTTTAACAAAAAAAGAAATGAATTTTCAATAAAATAATTAAATTTTTAACCAAATAAATGATTTTTTCACCGAAAAGATAAATATTTAACAAACAAGTGTAATTTTTAAAATTTCCATTTTGAGTTGAAAACTTATCTTTTCTAGTCGAAACTTCATCCTTTTGGTTGAAAATTTATTTAATTTTTTTTGTTGAAATTCATTTTTTTGTTGTCAATTTCAACTATTTTGTTGAAGATGTATGTTTTATTTTAGAATTTAATTATTTATTTTAAATTCATGTATTTTGTTGAAAATTCGTCTTTTTTAGTAGGAAAGTCATTTTATTACTTAAAACTCCATCTTTTTAGTTGAACATTTATTTCTTTGGTTAAATATTTGAGTATTTAGTTCAAAATTCGTTTTGTTTTTGGTTGAAAATTAATTTTTTAATTAAAAATTAACTATTCTATTTTAAGTTGAAAATTCATTTTTTTTTAAATCTATTTTTTGGTTGAAAATTAATTTCTTTGTGGATAAAAAGTAATTTTTTATTCAAAATTTAACTAATTCGTTAAAAAATCCAGAATTTGGTTGAAAATTCATCCTTTTTTTTATAGAAATTTAATCTTTTTAGTTGAAAATTAATTTTTCAAACTGAAAATTCAACTATTTAATGTTTGGTTAAAAACTTATCTTTTTTTTAATTTAAAACGTCATCCTTTTGGTTGAACATTTGTTTTTTTTTGTAAAACTTAATTTTTTTATTTGAAAATTTAACTATTTGATTTAAATTTTATTTGAAAAATTAGTTTTATTGAAAAAAGGATTTTCAACAAAATAATTCAATTTTCGACCAAATAAATGAATTTATGAACCAAAAAGAAAAATTTGGTCGCAAAAAAATTAATCTTCAACCACAAATTGATTTTTTAAACAAACAGTTATTTTTTCAACTTAACAAGATAAATTTTTTGCTTCAAATAGAGTAATCAAATTTTTGGTAAAAAAAATTTATTTGCATTTAGAAAAAAAGAACGAATTTACAACAAAATAGATAAATTCTCAACAAAAAATAAAGTAGTTAAATTTTCAGTCAAAAAAATAAATTTTCAATTAAAAAGAAAAAAAATTTTTAAACAAATAATTAAACTTTGAAAAAAAAATAATTTTCAACCTAAAAGATGAAGTTTCAACTAATAAGATTACTTTTCTACCAAAGAAGAGAAATTTTGAACAAAATACATTAATTTTGAACCAAATAGTTAAATTTTTAACTGAATAACATAAATTTTCAACTTTAAATAGGATACTTAAATTTTCAGTTTAAAAAATTGACTTTAGCCCACAAAATTAATTTTCAGCAAAATAGTTAAGTTTTTAAGTCAAAAATATAAATTTTCAACTTAAAATAGAATAGTAAAATTTTTACTTAGAAATTTTTTTTTTAAATACACGAATTTTCAAAGAAATAATTTCATTTTAAACTAGACAAGATACATTTTTAAATTAAAATAGAATAATTAAAATTTCATTAAAAAAATTTAACTTTCAACCAAATAATGTAAATTTGCAACAAAATAGTTAAATATTCAACCAAACAGATGTATTTTTAACCAAGAAGAAAAATTTTCTCACAAAAAAGACAGTTCTCAACAAAATTGTGGAATTTTCAACTAAAAAAGGTCAATTTTACAAACAAATAAAAAAAGAAATTTTTTCCATTTTCATTTTAGGTCGAAAATTTGTCTTTTTTAGTGGAAACTTCATTCTATAGGTTGGAAGTTTTTTTGTGTGTAAAAATTCATTTTTTGGTTAAAAAGTCAACTATTTTGTTAAAAATTTAACTATTTTAATGATAATTTATGTTGGTTGCATTAGAATTTAATTATTTGTTTTTTGGTTGAAAATTTAAATATTTTGTTAAAAATTCTTTTTTATTGAAAACTGATCTTTTTTAGTCAAAAATTTCACTATTTAGTTGAGAACTTAACTATTTTCTTGGAAATTTATCTTATTTATTTAAAATGTAATTATTTGGTGAATATTCATGTATTTTGTTAAAAAATTATCTTTTTTAGTAAAAAAGTAATTTTATTACTTTAAAAGTTATCTGTTTGGTTATCAACTAAATTTTTTGGAAATATAAATTAATTTTTTTAATTTAAAATTTAACTATTTCGTTGACAATTCGTTTTTCCTTTGTAAAAATTGATCTCGTTTAGTTAAAAATTACACTATTTACTTGAAAATTCAACTATTTTGTTGGAAATTTATGTTTTTTACTTTAGAATTGAATTATTTGGTTCAAATTCACGTATTTTGTGAAAAATTCTTCTTTTTTTATAGAAAATTAATCGCGGTACTTAAAACTTCATCTTTTTGGTTAAATGTTTACTTTTTTGGTTGAAAATTAAATTATTTTTTTAGAAAATTCGTTTTTTAAATTGAAAATTAATTTTTGTAACTGAAAATTTAATCGAAAATTCGTTTTTTTTGTTGCATATTAATTTTTTTAACTGAAAATTTGAGTACTCTTTTTTATGTTGAAAATGTACCCTTTTAAGTTAAAAATTCCACTATGTGGTATAAAAAAATTTCTTTTGTACAAACTTAATTTTTTTATATGCAAATTTATCTGTTTAGTTGCAAATTAAATTTTTTCAAACTAAAAATTTCACTATTTTACTTCAAGTTGAAAATCGATATTTTGTAATTAAAAATCCAACTTTTTGGGTGAAAATTAATGTATTTTCTCGAAAATTAATTTTTTTTAAGGTTGAAAATCAACTTTCAAAACTGAAAGAATAAATAATCTATTGTTGCTTGAAAATGTAGCTTTTTTAGTTGAAAATGTATCTTTTTTGGTAAAAAATTAATCTTTTTTGGTACAAAATTATTCGGATTGGTGAAAAATTGAACTATTTTGTTCAAAGATTTATTTTAATTAGTTGAAAAGTAATATCATTTATTGAAACTTCATTATTTTAGTTGAAAATTCATTTTCTTGGTTTAAATATAATTATTTCGTTAAAAATTCCGTTTTAAAATTTTTAAATAATTTTTTTAAACTGGAAATTCAACTACTTTATTTTTTGTTCACAATTTGTCTTTTTTAGTTGAAAATGTAAGTATTTCGTTGAAATTCGTTTTTTATAATTTAAAAGTGATTTCTTTTAGTTGAAAATTTCACTACTTAGTTCAAAATTCATTTTTTTGTTGCAATTTTTTTTTTTTGTTTAAAATTTATTTTTTGCGGATAAAAATTTATTTTGTTTTTTTAAAATTTAACTACTTTGTTGGAAATTCACTGTTATGTTGAAAAGTGATCTTTCTTAGTTGAAAATTGATCTTTTTTAGGTGAAAATTTCACAATTCGGTTCAAAATTCATCTTTTTTGGTGGAAATTTAATCTTCATGATTAAAAATAAATTTTTTGACCAAAAATTTAACTATTTAATGTTTGGTTGAAAATTTAACTTTTTCAGTTAAAACTTTATCCGTTTAGTCAAAATTTTTTTTGTAAAAATTGGTTTTTTTGGTTGAAAATTCATCTGTTACATTGAAAAATCGTTGTATTTAGATAGAAGTTAATTTTTTCAACTCAAAATTTGATTACTTTATTTTCAGTTGAAAATTTATGTACTTTGTTGAAAATTCGTCTTTTTTAGTAGAAAAGTAATCTTATTACTTAAAACTTCTTCTTTGTGGTAAAAAATTCCTTTTTTTTTTAATTGATCTTTTTTAGTCAAAAAATTTTGTTGAAAATTTATGTTATTTAGTTTAAAATATAATTATTTGGTTGAAAATTTATGAATTTTGTTAATAATTTGTCTTTTTTAGTAGACCAGTACTGTTTTTTAGTAGAAACTTAATCTTTTTGGCGGAAAATTTATTTTTTTACGGATAAAAATTCATTTTTTTGGTTTAAAATTGAATTATTTCCTTGAAAATTCATTTTTATACTGAAATGTGTTCTTTTTTAGTTAAAAATTCCACTGTTTAGTTAAAATTTTCAATATTTAGTTGAAAATTCATCTATTTTCTTAAAAATTTGTTATTTAGTTTAAAATTTAATTATTTGGTTGAAAATTCATGAATTTTGTGAATAATTTGTCTTTTTTAGTAGACAAGTACTGTTTTTCAGTTGAAACTTCATCTTTTTAAATAAAGATTTATTTTTTATGAATAAAGATTAATTTTTTTGGTTTAAAATTTAACTACTTCGTTAAAAATTCGTTTTTATATTAAAAGTGTTCTTTTTTAGTTAAAAATTCTACTGTTTAGATGAGCATTTAATTACTTTTTTTTAAATTCACGTTATTTAGTTCGAAATTAAATTATTTGTTTTAAAATTCATGAATTTTGTTGATAATTTGTCTTTTTTAGTAAACAAGTACTGTTTTTTAGTTAAAACTTCATCTTTTCGGTTAAAAATTTATTTTTTTATGGATAAAAATTCTTTTTTTTTTGTTTAAAATTCAACTACTTCGTTGAAAATTCGTTTTTATATTGAAAAGTGTTCTTTTTTAGTTGAAAATTCCATTGTTTGGTTAAAAATTTCACTATTTAGTTGAGAATTTAAATATTTTCTTGAAAATGTATGTTATTCAGTTTAAAATTTAACTATTTTGTTGAAAATTCGTCTTTTTTAGTTGAAAAGTATTCTTATTACTTAAAATTTTATCTTTGTGGTTAAAAATTCTATCTTTTTAAATTGATCTTTTTAGTTAAGAATTTCATTATTTAGATGAGAATTAAACTATTTTGTTAAATATTTATGTTATTTAGTTTAAAATTTAATAATTTGGTTAAAAATACACATATTTTGTTAAAAGTTCGTCTTTTTTAGTAGAAAAGTAATTTTATTACTCAAAACTTTAATTTTTTGGTTGAAAATTTATTTTTGTTTTTGAGGATTCACTTTTTTTTGGAAATGTGAGTATTTCGTTTAAAATTGTGTGTTATTTAAAATTATCTTTTCTAGTTTAGAATTCCAAAATTTAGTTGGCAAATTTAACTAATTTGTTGAAAATTCGTTTTTATATTGAAAATTTCCTTTTTAGTTGAAACTTCCACTATTTAGTTGAGAATTTAATTATTTTTTTTTAAATTAATGTTATTTAGTTTAAAATTTAATTATTTGGTTGAAAACTCATGAATTTTGTTGATAACTTGTCTTTTTTAGTTGACAAGTCCTGTTTTTTAGTTGAAAATTCATCTTTTTGGTTGAAAATTTATTTTTTTTAGGATAAAAATTCATTTTTTTGGTTTAAAATTTAACTACTTCGTTTAAAATTCCTTTTTTTTTATTAAAAAGTGTTCTTTTTTTGTTGAAAATTCCACTTTTTAGTTAAAAATTTCACTATTTAGTTAAGAATTTAATTATTTTCTTGGAAATTTATATTATTTTGTTTAAAATTAATTTATTTGGTTGAAAATTGATGAATTTTGTTGATTATTTGTCTTTTTTAGTATACAAGTACTGTTTTTTAGTTGAAACTTCATCTTTTTGGTTGAAGATTTATTTTTTTATGGACACAAACAAATTTTTTTGGTTTAAAATTTAACTCTTTTGGTGAAAATTCGTTTTGATATTGAAAAGTGTTCTTTTTTAGTTGAAAATTCCACTGTTTAGTTAAAAATTTCACTATTTAGTTGAGAATTAAAATATTTTCTTGAAAATTTATGTTATTTAGTTTAAAATTTAACTGTTTTGTTGAAAATTTATGTTATTTAGTTTTACATTTAATTATTTTTTAAAAATTTGTTTTTATATTGAAAGGTGTTCTTTTTTAGTTGCAAATTCCACTGTTTAGTTAAAAATTTCACCATTTAGTTGAGAATTTAATTTTTTTTAAAATTCATGTTATTAAGTTTAGAATTTAACTATTTTGTTAAAAATTCGTTTTTATATTAAAAAGTGTTCTTTTTTAGTTGAAAATTCCACTATTTATTTGAGATTTTAATTATTTTTTTTTAAATTTATGTTATTTAGTTTAAAGTTTAATTATTTGATTGAAATTCATGTATTCTGTTGAAAATTCGCCTTTCTTAGTAGAAAAGTAATCTTATTATTTGAAACTTCATCTTTTTGGTTGAAAATTTATTTTTTTATGGATACAAACAAAATTTTTTTGGTTTAAAATTTAACTATTTCGTTGAAAATTTGTTTTTATATTAAAAAGTGTTATTTTTTAGTTGAAAATTCTACTGTTTAGTTAAAAATTTCACTATTTAGTTTAGAATTTAAATATTTTCTTAAAAATTTATGTTATTTATTTTAAAATTCAACTATTTTGTTGAAAATTCGTCTTTTTTACTTGAAAAGTAATCTTATTACTTAAAACTTTATTTTTTGGTTAAAAATTAATTTTTGTTCTTAAGAATTAACTTTTTTTTAAATGTATGTATCACGTTGAAAATCGTCTATTTTTTAAAATTATCTTTTCTAGTTTAAAATTCCAAAATTTGGTTAGCAAATTTAAATATTTTGTTGAAAATTCGTTTTTATATTAAAAAGTGTTCTTTTTTAGTTAAAAATTTCACTTTTTAGTTAAAAATTTCACTATTTATTTGAGAATTTAATTATTTTCTTGAAAATTTATGTTGCTCACTTTAAAATTTAATTATTTGGTTTAAAATTCATGTATTTTGTTGATAATTTGTCTTTTCAGTAGAAAATTACAATTTTTTAATTGAAACTTCATCTTTTTGGCTGAAGATTTATTCTTTTATGGATAAAAATCCATTTTTTTGGTTTAAAATATAACTATTTCGTTGAAAATTCGTTTTTATTTTAGTCAAAAAAAATTTTTTTTGGTTGAATTTGGTGATCTTTGTTAGTTAAAAATTCCACTATTTGGTTGAAAATTAATTTTTTAGACTAAAAATATAACTATTAATTGCTTGGTTGAAAATTTATCTTTTTTTTCAGTTTAAACTTCATTCTTTTGGTTAAAAATTTATATATATTTTTAAAATTAATTTTTTTAGTTAAATAAATTCAATTTATAAATTTTTAACCAAGAAGATAAAATTTCCGTAAAAAGACGAATTTTCAACTAATTAATGGAATTTTTAATAAAAAAATAGCTTTTTAATATAAAAACGAAGTTTCAGCAAAATAGTTCAAATTTTCGCCTGAGAAATCAATTTTCAACAAAAAATAAAAGAATTCTCAAACAAAAAGAAT